>JAJEJO010000908.1:60000-187500 GCA_020662805.1 Glaucomys volans
TCCCTGCTGAATCCCCCTGGGGATAGAACAGGCCATCTAGGGCTCACCTCAGCCAGAGGCCCAGCTTAGTAGGACAAAGTCTGGGTCTACTTAGCAATGGGCAATTTCTTTTGGCAGGAGGAGGGTGACTTGATGCCACAGAGTTTCCAGAAAAGTACCTGGCACACCACAGGGGCCCAGAAAGTCACCTGGCTATAGAAAACAGCTGGCACACAGACCTGTGCAAGGAGGATGATGCTGTGTTGTCACTGCTCTTTCCATGCCTAGCTGGAGCCGGGCACTTAGCACGCCTGCATTCATGTGACCTGAAGGAGAAAATGGCCCACTAGAGTAGTAGCAGCTTTAGTAGTTCTAGTGACAATGGTATTGATGCCAATGACCTCCCCTGAATGCTTATCATGTACCTGGCACTGTGCAAATAAATTTCAACTGCTTTTAATGACATTCCTAAAAGTAGTCTCATGTTTATGACCACTTTACAGATAAGGAAGTTGAGATGCTTCTCTGAATACATGACCATGTCATTGAGCTTATCTGGACTTGAATGTCTTCATCTGTAAAGTGGGCAACACACAGGTGCGTAGCAGGTGGGACTTTCAGGACTGAATGAAATAATGTATGCAAATGGCTTAGGACAGTGCCTGGCTCATGGTAAACACTGACAGAGGCAAGCTATTATTACTGGTATCATTATTCTGCTGCCCTTCCTATCTGCCCTGGCTATTCCAAATTAACTGTGTCACAAATCCCTGAGTACCCCACCACCACCGGGGTCCTATACCCAGCTATATAATAGGCAAGACCTAAGGAAGAACAAAAATGTGGGGTCCCTTGTTCAAAAAGCAAGGGAGAAATCTGTTAACAGTACTAAAATATAGTGAATTCCTTTCTTCTGCTCTTTCCATTCGTCGTGGTATTTTTAAATTGCCACTTGGTACCATCCTGGGGCAGGGGTTGATTTTCATTGGCAGTCCCATCTCTGAGGGGCGCTGAGGAGCTGGGGATGTGCTTTCAGAGGGGCTGTCCCTGTCCCCACATGGCCATACGGACCTGTGCAGGACATCCTCTCTAAGAGGATGAAGGACGGGGAGCCTGGGCAGGGGGCGTCTAAAATACCACCCAGCAATCCTAGCTGCAGGGAACTCGGGGGGGGGGGGGGATATGGTTGGTTTTTTTGAATGCCTGGATTGGAAAAACGTTAATAACTTTTTTCTTTTTTTCAACACATAAAAGGCAGAGAATATTCGTCTGATTCTCTCCCCTCTTTTGACAGGTATATGATAATAGGATGGTTTTATGTCTACAAAGGTCAGGGATAAAAATTCACAACTCTCTGCACACATATATTCCAAATGAACATAAAGATTGAAGGAAAAACAAATATGGGCCATAATGGGGCTTTTCCAGTTTACCTCTGTCTCCCCCTTTATGTATTTGTACATACATGTGTGTGCATGTGTGTGTACATATATGTGCAAATGTGTGATTGTACATGTGTAGCATGGCTTGTATTTAAGCAGGAGAGTGGGGATGACTCAGAACAGGGGAAGGAATTTCATCAGTGCTCTATACACCACCCACTCCCCACCCAAATCACAAAATTGCCAAAGATGATAAAATACCACCTAAATTAGGTCAAATGGGTTGTTGCAAAATGTCAAAGACTGGGATTTTCTCCATGGAAACTATTGGGTGCAGAATGTTACCCTCCCAGGGCTCTAAAGCTGTTGAACTTCCTTGAGATGGAGTGAGGCAGGGAGTGGGAAGGGAGTAGCCCCATGACCCAGTCCTCTCTTCAGTCCCCTGATGTCCTCCTGTACAGCAGGGGGCGCTGTGTGCAGGGAAACCTCCGCTGCTCTGTACTATGTGACCTTTTTCTAAGCTCTTGTATTCCTTTTTGTTGTTGTTGTTGTTTTCATTCAAATTTCAGAAACCATCTCAAAGTAAATGTTTTTGTGATCATTTCCCAGAGAGGTTAGGAGGCATGTCGAAGGTCACACAGAAGGAACCTGTGTCCCTCCAGTCCAGGATGTGTCCTACCTAGAGAGCACGAGAATCAATAAAGAGGAAAGAATGAGTCTGGGAGTAAAGTGTGGTGGCTGACCTTGCAAAGCTGGTAGGTTCCCAAAGAGCCTTTGCCCCAGTCCAGCCTCTGGAATCAGGTGCCCTCTGGACTCAGTCTCCTCATCCCCACTCCTCCAGCACTCACTTGTAATTCTCATTTCCCAATTAGGTCACAACCCTGGATGAGACAGTACTCACAACTTATAACAACACTATTAATGGGGATACTGAGGCTCAGTGGCCTTACTAAGTCCAGTCTCTATGACCTTCTGGATTTCACTGAAATCGTGTGCCCACCCAAACACAAACAAGCACTCTGAGACCCAGACTCAGAATCTCCAGGTTGCCCAGCTGGTGGTGGGAGAGGGCAGGATCTGAGATCCCACCCAGCCCGAATGGCTGCAGAGCACCTGCCTTCCACACAGCCTCCCCTGGGTCCCCTTTCAAATGTGAAGACAGTTTTGCTCCTCTTTCTCTAGGAAGGAGCCCAGACAATGCCTCCAACCTTGTGGGCAAATGGAATTGGCTAAGGGATGGGGCCTCGATTTCTGCATTTGAGAATGGGACCTGCCTCATAGGCCAAGGCCTGGGGAAAGGAGTGAGGCACATAAGGACCTGAACCTGAGGCTGTCATGTTGAGTTCCCCTCAGGGTGGACCAGTCTGGGTGAAGGAGGGAAGGAAGGGGAAAGGCCAGGAACAGCAGGGCTGAGGCTTACACACGCACAGGAAGACCTCCCTGACTGCCTCAGGCCCAACATGGCTCCATCCTGACTCATTCACTGTAACCTCCTGCCTTGCCATCATTTGCAGCTGGGTGTCCCCTTCCCACTCAGTGGGGAGCTCCTCAAGGGACCCGGTAGGACAAAGCCGTCACACCACATATACACAATCACCTCACTATTTGTGACTTCTAATCCTGCATTTATTTGAACAAACATTTGCCCACTCACAGGCCGCCTTGACTTGTTCCACATTAGCTGCCGTGCTTCCTGTCTCCTAGCTCAGTTCCCTCCAGCTCAGGGGTGCCTGCAAGGGCTGTTGTTTTAGAGCTGCCAACAAACTTGAGCAAAGGCCTCTGATACCCTTGGCTTTGTCACAGAGCATGGTGGGAACACACCACACCTGTGGGGGTGGTTCTGGAGTACAAGTTTCTGGGGCTCTGGCAGTATTGAGAGGGGCCAGCACCTGTTCTGTGTGTTCATGTGGGCGCACCTGGCTGCCTGTGCACTCGTGCACGTGTGTCGGTCTGTGTGCCCTTCATGCATTCCAGTGCTGTCTGTGTGCACAGGTTGGCCTGCAAGCCTACACCCTTGTGTATAAGCATGTGTGTGTACAAAAGTCTGTACAGCGGCTTGCACACATCTATGCCTAGACCTGCATGTGTGTGCTTGTCTGTACACATCTGTGAGCAGGAATATCTATGCACGTGTCTGTACACATGTGTGCATGTATCTGTGTGCTGGTGCCCTCATGCAGTGTGTTGGGGCATCTGGGTGAATGTGTGAAGGGGCAGGCACAGCTATTTTGAGGCCCCAAGTCATCACTCTAAAAGGAACATGGAACAGACAAAGTTACTCACTGGGTTATTAATGTGAACCTGGAGCCGTGATGACAAATGATGACACGCCTGTTCAGAGGAAGGAGGGAGATGTTTCCAGAATGGATAAGGTAGTGTGTAGCTCAGGGGACAGGGTAGGAATGCAGGAGTCCAGGGTCACCTGCCGTCTGCTGCCCCCTCATCTCTATGGGCTGTTCTGAGCTTCAGTTTCCTAACTCATAAAAATGGGCACCATGAGGGTGGTAGAGCGTCAAGGAGGCCCCAAAGACTGGCTCTGGACTCTGGTTGGCTCCAAATATCTGCTCTGCACCTTTTTGACCTTATGACTTACCTGTCTGGATTTGAATGTCTCCATCTATAAAATGGGCATCACAGACATCCTCTGCATAGGATTAAATGAAAAAAAAAAACTGTGTAATTGCTTAGGACATGCCTGACTCCAGTGACGGCTGTCAGGGTTGAGTTATCATCCTTCCTAGCTCACGTGACCACTGTAGATTCACACTTTCTCAAATCCCTGACCCAAAGCTCATCAGGATCCCACAGCCAGGACAGCTGCCTAAAGGCTAAGCCCTAAAGTAGAGCTGAAAGTAGAGCTGAAGTAGCCCTGAAGTAGAGCTGTGGTGTCCCTTGTTCATGAAGCAGGGGAAACGTGCCATTAAAGGTACTAAAAACTAAAGCATTTTCCTGTTTCCAACTGTCTTTCTTTTAACTTGTAGTGTTTTGGGGTTGCAATTTAATGTCATTCTAAGTAAAGAAAAATAAAAATTTTACGTCATTAAAATGAGTTCTACCATTCATCTTATATTATGCCATACCCGTTTCAAATACACACATAAGAGCATTCAGCTCCCATGCAGAATCACCAAACTTACACACTACCTTGCATGGCCCATACATTCGTGTGCATTTCATTTGCACACGAACTGCGGGAGTGCCCAGAGAACTAAGCCAGCTGGTTTTATTTCACCCCTTGGTGCATTCACCTTCTACCAACACCCTCTACCTTCCACCTGGGACTGTGGGGTGACCTATCTTCCTCTTTCTTGTTCAGCATGGCTTTCAGGGTCAAAGGGAAGTAACCTTGGTATGAAAGGAAAGAACGTGACAGGATCCCTTGGTCATTTGTGTTCTTGGAGTAATACTGTTGTCCCCTGGTTCAAAGGGAAGCATGGCCTCTTGGGAGCCGCCAGCCTCCCACCTAGTCCTGGAAGTAACATGTTTCTCTTGTGCTCTTAATGAATAATGATGTGTGGTGGGTTCACTGGGATTCTGGACTTGGGGGACATCTTAAATGCTTTATGTAGAAGGGGTGGCATGAAAAGGTAGACACCTATTGTACTTCCTGTATGAACCTCTTTTTTGCTCCAGTGTCCCCATTGGACTTCACTTACCAAACTGAATCTCAGAGATTAAATTATGAAGAATCTCAAGATGGCAAGAGCAGAGCAGAGCACCAAGTACAGGGCCCTCTGAGCACTGGGCCATGGGTGACTTCACAGTTTGCACAGCCACAGAGCCAACCCAGCCCTGCTCACACCCAGCCCTGTGGTGGCTGCCCTGCTGATGGCCGGGACTGCCTCATTCCTGTGACTCCCAGCCCCCATGCTCATTAATGGCAGGCACCAGGTGACAAACACAGCCACGTCTCTTGGCCAGATGCCTCTTGCAGAAGCGAGCATACCAGCCAATGCCACCCATGTTAACTCTACCACGTTTAGCCACAGTGCTAATTAAAATCCCTCCCATAAAAGTTGTTATCTCCCAGATGTTCGGTAAATAGTAAATATGCTGCCGGGCCCCCATTAGGATGCGTCTGTGCATGTGGGTCTGCTATTGATGGAGCAGTTCCGGAAGTTCCTTGCTACACTTGGTGTGACAGGAAGCCCAGTGGTCCCCTGCACTGGTTCAGCTCAAGGTGGGTCCAGAATGCCCTGAAAGACAAAGATGAGCCCCAGTCTGCCTCAGCAACTGGAGGAGGTGGCCCTGTAAGGGGAGTGATAGAGGCTGGCCACACCTCAGGCTTATCCCCAGGTGGGTCAGTATGCAGAAGCACCATACAGGGGAGGCTGCAGAGGGTTGGGTGCAAATTGGATCTTGCCCACAGGAAAGTCTGGGGTCAGTCAGCTGCTAAACTCTCTCATGCATCCACCTTCTCCTATAAGCCAGTTGCTGGGTACTTACTATGCTCCTAGCTAAACTCTAAGCACACATTATCTCATTTAATCCTCATAGCCATCCTATAAGAAAACATTATTGTCTCCATTTTTTTCCAATCAGGAAATTGAGGCATAGGGAACACACCATGAGGGAGGTACTGGGACTTAAACACAGGTATCTGCCCTGCTCCAGGCTGCCTGCATGGATCTTAACCCTTCAGACTCTCCCCCTCCCCAACTAATCCACGGCAGAAGTTCTCCACTGGAGCACAGCAGTACCCCTGTGAATCCTTTCAGGGAATGGGGTCTTGAGACAGCCACCTGTGACCTGCCCTTCCAATAGCCCCAAGCAGAAAGAACATTTAAAAACAGCTACTTCTGTTTCTTTTCCATTGACAACAAAACAATTAATTTCTCTCTTGGTAGAGATTGTTTCTGTGAGAGCAATAAGTTACCTGAACAATAAGGTACCTCCCCAGGAGGTGTCATTACCGTGAATGCGGCCGTCTGGGATGGGGGCTCCCCTCTGGAGCCCCGAGCTGGCTGCCCAGGCTGGGCTGCTTTGCATACTCCTTTGCTCCTGCTTTCACCAGCCAGGGTGATAGAGCAGCTGGCAGTTGGGTGAGGGGCTGTGGCACCCTGGGGAGGGCACCCCTCAGAAGAACCATGTAGGGAAGGCATGTCCCTTGGCACTCCCAGGCACACACAGTTATGGCCTTGGGAAGCTGCCATTCACCATAAAATGCCAAGCAGCCCAGCTGTCCACAACCAGTTGAAGCTGCCTGGCAGACTAGGTCAAAGGAATCCATAAACAGGCCTGCATGAATGGAGAAAGGTGGCTAATGGCATCTGCCTGCTCCGTGTGAAGAGATAGGTAGTCAGGCCAGGAAGCCAAAAAAGGTTGGGGTGGAAGAAACCCCAAACCAAGGGCTTGTCTGGCACTTGCCTTCTTACCTTGAAGACTATCTTTACCCACCCTAGAAGGCTACCTCTGCTCACCCACCTGACCACCTCCCGCAGCAATGCCCTCCTAGACTTCTGGGTCTCCAGAAACCTGAGCCTGCTCCCAGTGACCACACGCAAGGCCTTCGTGAGCAGGGATGTTTTTCTGCTGATACACGATAGACTACAACAGACTCCTGCTTCCAAATCCCTCTGCCAGGAGAATGACAGGCTTGCATTTAGAAGGGGTCTTCACAAAGCCAGGAAGGAATGGCCCCTTTTCACAGACATGGGACCCAGGTCAGGGTGTGGTCTTGTGCCTCATAATCAGGCAGGAAGAAGGCTGATAACTGTGCATAAATGAGATCTGTTTGTCAAATACAAGTACCTCATAAATGAAATGGCAGAAGGCCAAAAATAACCGTGCTGCAGCCCCACGGAGGCTCTGATGAATTTCCACATGTGACCGTGACTTGCACTATCTGGGTCGAAAATCCACCTGCTTGGATGGCAGCAGACCCTGGGAGAACACCCCCTAAAACATGCAATCAGAACATGTAGAAAAGCCACCTGGGATGTGAAGAGAGCCAAGAGCCACCAAGCTAGAAGAGAGCCCCAATACAGCTATGCAGGCAGGCTGAGCATGGACTCTACGGTTCTCCCCTCACACAAAGGTGGCAATGACCATCATGAAGGTACAAGTGGATCAAAGTGTTCCCAGTTGAAGTGTTACAGGACCGTTGTTTCTGCATTATACTCCCCAGATGGTCACAAAAGATACACTCCTGTTGATCAGAAAAAAGAGTAAGAACTATTTTCCTGCAAGACTCAGACATGTTCAGGAGGGTAGAAATAGCTCATAAATACCGCCCTATGGCTAAGAGGCAATACACTCACTATTAACATGGGTTATGGCATAATCAATAGTGTCATTAACTTCATCTATAACTGGAGCCCATACTGACTAACTGTGGTCAAGGAAGCTTTATAAATAAGATGCTCCTCAGAATTGCAGCTGGAGGAAAAGGCTGGACTGCACTGGGCTGGCAGACACCGCCAGGCATGCACCATCACCGAACTGATATCTCTAGGAAAGTTGGCCTAGCCTGGTTCCCTGAGCCACTTTCCCAATGAGAGGTGGCTTTAGGGATGTCCTGCTAACGGCCTTCATCAGGGTCCCAGCAATGGGTCCCTCACAATGAAATGAAACCCAGTCTTGCAAGAGAACATTTCATTTGGAACATAATTAATAAAAACTTATTCCCCTTTTTTCTTTATTACAGAAGAAAATAAGTTATTGATTTCCACCACAAAGATAACTATTTGCATAACATAGCTGATTATGTGCTCTAACTGGTCCAGATGGAATTAATTTGCTTGAAATATATTATCATTTTCTTAAACAGGTAAAGATTTTATATCCAGTCATATTTCTAGTCGATTAGCAAAGTCCCTGGTCTTGTCACAACTGGCTTAGAAAGACACTTCTTGATTCCCCTGTCCTGTGTGGTCAGAAATGAATTGTTCCCAAAAACCAATTCCACAAGAGAGCCGAGGCACTTTCCAACGGTTTGGCAAAGGCACGCGAGGGAGCCTCTTATTCAGCAGACACCTGAATCATACTTCCTCGTCCTGCAACTCGTGGCCTAATTATTTCAGAAGGCTACTTTCCCGGGTCAGGTGTATTCATTTTTAGCTTTAATCACCTCATTCTCTCGCCTGCAGATTGTGGTACATGCTGCAAAATGCAATTCTCCTGGGCCTTCAGGTCAAATGCACACCCCTCACCTTGAGCCTTCCTTCCTTTTCTTTCCAGGGGCAAGGAAGAAAGAGGTTTATGATGGTGTTGCCAAGTAGCACCCCCTTTTCGAGGTCAATCACCTTCTGTCCCCAAGCTGCCAGAGGCCTGGCCTGCATAAAACTCCCCATAATGGGGAGATCTGGGCCTGGGCCAGAGGGAACCTAGGTGCACTGCTGTGCTACTGTCTTAGAACACATATGACACCATGCTGAGTTTGGACAAAACTGGGTGGTGCAGACTTATCTGTGTATTGTGCTATTTCTTTAGGTCTATACCATTGTGATATTACATAATGATACGTTTACAAGTAACTTGGAAGAAAAGATGCAACAGTTTTTATTTTGATCAGAGCTTCTCAATTGACTAGATACATGTGCTTTACTTTACCCAGGAACTACAGGTAGGAATAATGATATACTTGTTTGCATTTATAGAGAAGGGGGATTTATGATTTCCTAGAGCTTGCCTTATATTGAATGAGTTGACATTCCCCATCTAGGACAGTCAGCCACATACAGCCACCACATACAGCTCACCGGACTATAGATGAGGAGCTTGGCCAGAAGCTGGAGTCATCTGTCTTAAGCCCAGTGCAAGCAAGTTCAAAGTCTCCTGGCCCCGGAGGAAGTTTTCTTGAAATAACCCTTGAACAATCTGTGATGAACCTTTCCTCCCTTGCCCTGAACCCTGACAACTAATCAGTTTTGTAAAACTGGAAAGTACAGCTTGGGTTTCCCCAAAATTGGAGTCCCACACAAGCAGAGAGTATGGCCCCTGGATCAGAGAGGCAGTGTGGAAAGCTAGGCCAGGTAGGCATGGTGCTCTCTGGAAGGATTTCCAATAACCCAGGTAGTGAGGGGGTTTCAAACCCCATGCCTGAAATGGAACTTGCAGATCCTCCAATTGCCCACTGGTAAGTCCTCCTGGCCCTGCACCTGCCCTGCATTAGGCCCATTTCTAGACAAGGCCAGGCCCTTCCAACTGAGTCAGGTAAAAATGCAACCACTTGGGTGAGAAGAGCAAATTAAGGCATTTTCCCAAGTGATGAGACCTTTTGTTGATGCTTAGAAAAAGCAATTTGTGTTGCCACTGGCCCCTGTGTGGCCTCAGTCCTCAGCCAGGATATGGAGGAAATGGGGGCTCCTTGCCTTTCCTCAGCTGGAGAACAAGCATTAGCAGGCTAAATGAGTTGGTGGCAATGTGTATTTATATCAGTCTCAGTGCCACAGTACAAATTGCAGAATTCCTTGATCTTTGGAGAAAAAAAAAAGAAAGAAAAAAGAAGGGACTTAATAGAAAGAGATCTTTTTATTAAAAAACCATGAATACAACTGCATTCATTCAACCTTGGAAATGTTGTGAGGGCTTCTCAGCCCAGCAATATATTTAGATGGGAATATGTCATTAATATAAACAGCAGAAAAGAAACTATTAAACTAACACAATTTAAAACTGAGCAAACCTGAGTGTTTGATTAAAGTTTTTATACATTCTGTACACTTGAGAAGGTAACATAGAACCTTAATATTTTTGTTGATTTTTAATTTGCTCAAGGTATGACATGTGAAATGTTAAAATTTCACTAATTCATATTTGAAATTAGGAGGCAGATCCACAAGGAGGATTTTCAGTCTGATTTTCTCAACTGTCTTTAGACTTTCTGGAGAAGTCTACAGCAAAACAGTAACTCAACTTAATGTCAGGCCGTGTGAGAGGCAATCTCCTCTTTCTCCGAGCTGTAATGCAGTACTCAATTTGTCGGAGTTGAGTTGAATGTAAATACATATGGTGAATATTAACTTTGAGGATCCGGCCTAATTCCATATATGTTTTAATGGCTGCATATTTTTCTGGAAGGTTTTCAAATTTTAAAATTTCTCTGTTCCTCAGGTCATGTATTACACACTGTGTCTTCTTTAATGGGGAAATTATTTTTCAGTGATTGATAATTAGCAGAATGTCTCCCCCCAACAGCACGCAACCCTGATGCAGGCTCAGGAACACCTCCCCCACATCTCGACAGGCAGGGCCTCCCCTTCTTTTCAGAAAATCTGGGTGCTCTTAAATTCCCATTGGCTCCTGACTGGAGCCCATGCCCAGCCTACACTGGCCCCTCGGAGGCCATCAACTGCTACCTAGATCTGTACACATCCTTCACCCACGCATTCAAAACCATCTCTTGCAGGAGAGTGACAGATGTGTGGGCTGGTGGACTGGAGGGCGTCATCAGACATATTTCTTGCAGAGCTGGAAACCTAGCTCCTGCCCCTCGGCAGGCAGACAGAAGCTCACCGGGTTTACGGAAATGACTTACTGTAATATGACGATCTGAATGGCCAAATTACAGCAACTCATTTTCATTCTGATCACAGATGCTGGAATTCTGATATGCTGACACCCGGAATTATTGCTCTGTCATTAAAAAAAAAAAAAAGAGAGAGAGAGAGAGAGAGAAGAAGAAGAAGAATAGAATGAGTGGGAATGTTTTGAATGTTTCCTCTCCCAAATATGAAATGACAATAACACAGTGGGTCCATCTGATGCGGGGGTAGCTGTGGGGCAGGGAAATGGTTAGACCCTACAGAGGGATAGGGTTTGTCTTTCCAGGGCATCCACGAAAAGTTGGGGTTTTTTAAATTTTTTTTTTTTTTTTGGTGGACAGCTTCATTGGAGTGTGAATCATCAAAGAGGGCCTAATCCAAGTGAAATACCTTTAGGACTTCTCCTTCTTAAACTCTTAGAGATCTATCTTGTCTGCGGCAAGGAGCCTCATTTTCATGTTGGAACAGATGGGGCAAAATTGTCATTAACAGAAACTGACAACTCTAAAACTGAAATATAGATTTAGAAAGGAATCTAATGAATTAAATCAATGTTATTGCAGTGAAAGCCAAAGAAATTATTAGTGATTTGTAAAGTTACCCTGTATTTTAACCTCAGTATATTTTAGTCTGGGCCATTTTAGCATTCAGGGTACTTTTTCACTGTCGTGGTTAATGTCTAACTGTGCAATACACTCATCTTAATTTATCTTCCCCTCCTGATACGATGACTGCAGAATGGCTGAGCCCCAGAATGGCCTGGATGCTCCCAGGCCTCGTCGGAAGCATGGGGTACCCACAGCCAGCTCCCACAAACAGAGGCCTTCTCGTGACCTTGTGGGGTCTCTTCAGAAATATGCAGGAGTAGGTTCACGGTAATACATATATGTATATTTTTAATTTTTTCATTTCTGCTAGTGAGGAGAATCTGATTTTTAAAATCAACCCCCAAACTCCAAGACTGTTTTAAGTAATAAATAGGAGGAAAAACATTTCCAGCTGTCCAATTTTTAGATGCTTTTCATGATCATATCAAACCAATTAGAAAAACTAAACCCGGAACATCCTTGGCCTTCCTGCTGCTGGAACCCTGAAGGAGACAGAGCTGAATCTTCCTGGGCTGCACAAGTGGGGGTGGGGAGGCCTGAGGCCCTGAGGATCAGGGTGGGGCTCAGTCTGTGCACCCAGTTCTAAGTGAGGCCACTGAAATATTCATTCTTTCAGCAAGTAGTGATGGGTACTCACTTTGTGCAGAGCATTGTTCTAGTCCTGAGGACACAGCAGTGACCAAGAGAGATGGAGTTGCAAGGTTCTCTGGTTGGGGTAGGCAAGAGACCTGAAATAAACAAGGAAACAGGCAATATCACCTTAGTCAGTGAAAGGTGCCAGAAAGGTGAAATGGGGAAGAATTTAGAAGAGCTCAGGGGATTGATTTAGGGAGGACTTTGGGAGAAGGAGACATTTTTCCATGCTGTGGGAGTCCACCTGTGGAGAGATGACGGGGGAAAACCTTTTGGTAGAGGAAACAACAAGTGCAAAGGCCCTGGGGTGTGAATGAACACTTCAAGTTTACAGAACAGCAAAATGCCATGTGTCTGGAGCTCACTGAGTCAGGAGGAGAGGGTGGGAAACCCTCTCTGCTGGGTAGGACCAATTGTGTCGGGATGCACAGACCAGGGTAAAGTAGAAACAGACAGCATCACAGTCCTCTCTCTGCTCCAGAATTCACCATCTCTGGAAGGAATGGGAGCGGTCCACTTCATTCCACCCACACCGAAGCCTCTCAGAACGGTGCCCAGAACAAGGGGTCCCTGGGTGGTTAGGCCAAGCCATGTCTACCCTGCTATTAACCCGACTCACCTGGGCTTCTCATCTTGTTCTCCCTTCTGATCTGCAGGAGCAGGTCAGACCTGTGCCTATGAGAATCCCCATCCCAGCTTCTGAGATCCTGAAATGAAAGCTGGGTTATTCCTATCAGCTCCAGGAACCCCACACTCCACAGACCACCTATCCCTGCCCCTTTTGCTTTTACCTCCCTTCTTATCATTTCTTCAACATTTGGTCACCCTTCAAGGACAAGCACTGAATTCACCTCCATGAAACTTACCAGGCAAACAGCCTCCGACCCCCTCCTGGTACCTCCACGTCCACAGGTGGCCTCTGCTCAGATCCTGTTCTCTCCACCTTGACCAGTTACTGAAGACAGCTCCCGGTGCAGACCCTCCCTCCTCACCACCTGCATCAGCAAGCTCTGGGAGTACTAGCTCCCAGGTAAGTCTCCAACCAGGACACTTTTTCTCTCATCTCTACTACTTCCACCACAGATCCAGCCACCTGAACAGGACTGCCTACTTCCCCTACACAGCAGCCAGGGGAATTTATTTTTAACACAACTTGGATCATGCACCTTTTCTCTTCATTCCATTGTACCAGGAATCAAATCCTCATTCCTCACTCTAGCCTTGAAGAATCTCAGGGCCCTAGTTCATCATTTCCACCTCCCCTTTCACCCCTGTCCCCTTCAGCCACCCCTTTCACTCTGGCCTCTTAGGCTCCTTCAACACATCTGGTTCATCTCTGCCACAGGGCCTTTGCACTTGTTCCCTTCCCCAGAGCTCCTCTGTCCTTCCCCGGCTCCCTTGCTCACCGTGGTTGGGTCACAGTGCCTACATCACCTCCTCAGAGAGACCCTCTGACCACCAGCTGCAGGAGCCCCCCAATATCTCGTGGTCTATTTTATTTTCTTCATTGCACTGTTCACTTGGCCACCCCAACATGGTATTTCATGGCCAGCTTCCCCAACCCTGGCCTCAGCTATGCCCTCAGGAGGACAAGGATCTTGCACTTGCCGTGTGCACTCAGCCCTCACACTGCACATGGTACACAGTAAGCAGCCTACTGAACAGCTATGGAATGGCCGAGTGCCCAGGGCCTTCTTCTGGCCCAATCTCCCCAGGGAGGTGACTGCACCCCTCTCGAGGAGAGAGCCCCATTAGACCACATCTCCTCCGAAGCCCTTGACGACCCGTGATCACTAACTTACCATTTGTGACCATTTGTTTGGGAGTCCCTGAGGCCAGGCCCATGTCTGCCTCCGTGCAACCAGGACCCTGAACCTGACCCAACGATGTTACTCAGTAAACTTTTGGAGACTCGAGTCCAGAGCTCCTGTGGAGGGCAGCCATGCTTTCAGAGTGAACTTGAGTGGCTTTGACCGACTCCCTTGTGTGGTGTTTGTGACCCAACCTCAGAGCCTCTGGGGCGACCCGGGCAGCCCGGACAGGGAAACTGGCTCTTGCTCTCGAGGACTCTGCCTTGACCTGTTCAGATGAGGCCTGGACAGCAGCCGAGCAGGGGAGGGACGGAGCACAGACCTCTGGCAGATCCCAGGGCGCACACGCGGCCCGGGAGGACGCCCTTCTCCCAGCAGGCTGCGGAAGGTACGTGCCTTGTCAGGGCAGTGACATTCAGAGGACACCACCTGAGCGTGTCCACAGTCTCCTCTCCAGGCTTCCAGAGGGCGGGCCAGGACACCCCTGAGAACAAGGACTCCATTTTAAAACATCTGTTGATCCAAATAGGAACTATATAGAGGAGCTCTGAGGGTGTGGATCCTCAAAAGGCCCCGTAAATTAGAATTACTGTCACGCTCCACACCTCCCAGGCCGGGCCTTTTGTCTGGGTCTCTGCACGCGGCCACCAAGGCGGCTAACGCTCTCTAGCCACATGCTCTGCTTTGCTGGCCTGACAATGGCCCTCTGAATAGGCCCATGCGGAGGAGGCTCCGGGTGCCCCTTTGAGTGACAGAACCCAGCGCGTCAGCCTCAGCTCTGAGAAAGAAAACCCACGGGCTCCTGGGCCTGATGCTGGCACCACTTATTTACCAGGTCTGAGTGGCATAGTGCACTCAGAGAGGAGGGGAGACACACAGCCAGGGTCCCCTTGCTTCCCTCTTTACATATGGAGCTGCAGGCTTTACCTCATTAAGCCAACCTCCCTGCTGGTGCCAGGGGAAAGGAAAGAATCAGGGAAGGTGGAAGGGTGACCTCCAAGCCTGTGATTGGTGCCTGGCTCAGAGGCCCTGTCCCACCTCATGTCCATGCTTGGCATTTCCAAAGGGCAGGGCCCTTGGTTGGCCATGTGGTCCCAGGTCCAGATCCGCCTCCAACGTGGCTCATTCTTGAAGATGGAGAACCCTGTCTGATAGTGTGACCCATCTCTCTGCAGCAAAGGGAAAGGATGGAAGGAAAGCTGAATGAGCGTTGGAGACCAAAGCCTTGTCCCAGCCTGCCCCTTGATGTGCTCCGTAACCCTGGAGAAGTCGCCGACCCTCTCTGAGCCAGTTCCTCCTCCATGAAATGGGGATGATGGTAGTTATACCTGACCACACATAATGGCAATGCAGATTTAACACGATCCTGCCCACAAAGCACTTTATAAAGTGCTGAGTACTGTGACATCAGCACCAGCGGTGAGCAGGACCCTGAAAGGCACTTTGCCCCATATTTTGTCATCTTCACATCTCTGCCATTATCCAGGAGACAGATCAGGAGCAACGAAGGTGTGGCTCACAGTCACACAGCTTCAGTGAGAATCCACCCATGGCCCAGATGGCATCCCCTGTCAGTCCCCATCAAGAAACCTCCACTGTGAGCCTGTCCTGTGTGTGCTCACTAGGACATTGGGAGTCCCCTTTCCCCCAGGCAAGCCAGGTTCCCTGTCCAGGGATATTGATGGAGGACCTACTCCAGGTAATAGGCAGGTTGGCAGAGCTCTTGTGGACCCTGCTTCTTATCATCCTAAGCACTGGCACCTGAAAGGACCAGTGCATATGAAAGTGCAGTCCCCACTGGCTCTCAGGCCTGCCGTGCTCCCACGCCAGCCTGGGGAGCCTGGGAGAACCTCAGAGGTAGTCCTTGCTGACACAGGTGAGAGTGAACAGTGACTGCCCCAGTAGGACCTGGGTCAGAGGTATTGGACATGGAGTCTCATTCCGTCATAATTGCCAAACAATAGCACACCACTATTTCTAAACACTGATTGATGACCATGCCTTTGGTGTGAATCCAGTCACCCTTCATAGAGACACTTCTGCAGCCTCTCAAAGCTCACCACATTGGGGATGGATTTTTCTGGGTCCTTGTTTTCTCTTATGAAGGGTCCTCTGCGGATTCCACCAAGACTGGAAGACCAGGAGAAAACTGTCTCTCCTTCCAAGAAACAAGCATTCTTGCTGGACAATGGACTCAATGGCATGGAACTCATGTTTCCCCTTTTCCCCTTGGCTGTCAGGAAGCTCAGAAATAGCAATGATACTTGATATTTAATGCAGCGTTCCTTCTCTCAGCCTCCACCTTTTGCTTCTAGCCATCTTGTTATGCCTGTGCTTCATGCATATCAATGAAATGCTGGTAGTAGGAAGATTAGACATTTCAGATAAAACCACAGAGAAGAGCCTCCCAGGGCTCCCTCCTGTCCTGGAGTCTGCTGAGTACATTTGCCACCTAAGCACTCCAGAGCCCCCTGGTCATGTCCTCCACGTTCCTGTCCTGCTTCAAACCAACTCACCCCGTCCTCTGCAAAAGCCTGTGCTTCTGCTTCAAACATCACGTCCAGCAGCACAGGTGTCGGAAAATCTTGTTTAAGGGCAGAGGTAGAGAGAATTTTCTCTGTGATGGCACAAGGTTCAGCTTGCTGCATGGCCACAACAATTTCCTCTAAAACGTGTTTCTCGGGGTGATGGACTGCCCTGCCTCAGGTTCAAAAAATGAAGCAAATTTTGTTTTACTAATTTAGTCACATATGACAATAAATCCCAGAAATATGTCTTATGTATATTTTGCATTACCTTTTGCAGACAAATACAAAAACATGGTCAACATTTGCAATAAAATTATCATAGAAATGCCATCTCAAATCTTATTTTCTTTTTTCCAATGTGCATTTCACAAATAACTTGTATTAAAATTATGTTTTACAGAGTAGAAATAGAAAACAAATACCCCTGGTAATTTAAATAGGCATTTGCATAACATGACTAGAACACTTTAGAAAAACGCACAGCATCGGAAAATATGAGTTCAAAAACACTTAAATACAAGTGATTTTAATAAGTCTAATATGAAAAATGCCTTTTAGCTGTATTAATTAGTGAATTAAAATGTGTTGATCTTGGAATATTTTCCAGCTAACAGGTTTGGGGATTTGTGGAGGTTTTTTTTTTTCTTTCTGGTTGTAAGAGAATGTTTGCTGTTCATTAGCCAGCTCCGCAGGGCCGTCTTGGAGGTGTTTCTGCAGGTGCCTAAGGAAGGCTTGGAAACCAAGCTCATGCCAGAGACTGGAGGGAAAACCACTGCAGGACGGGGACAGTAGGACAAATGTCTCAAACTCCATAGATCCCAGGAATGATCCACTTAGGTGAAAAATGGGGCTAGCTGGCTCCGCCATCAGCTCTGGATGGGGCTTGGGCTTCCCAGCCATGGTGGGGAGAAAGGGTAGACAGGAAACGGCTCACGCCCTGGTGCCCTGGGACTGGGCCCTCCTGGCCTCCTGCCAGCCCCTGAGGATGCTGAAGGTCTAACAGAAACAGCTCCCTCCTTTCTTTTTCTAAGAGGACTTGCCCCCACACTAGAGTCAGTTTTCAGCCCCTTCAGGGACTGATGGCACTACAATGACACGTACCATAAAACCCTATTTTTCTGGGGATTGTCTTTGTGCATTTTTAAAAAATGATCCTCTTGCTTTCTCTTTTCTGTTCCTTGGCTTGGTCCAGCAGGTCAGCGCCTGATGGGTCCTGTGGAGCACATGGCCTCCTGGCCACGATGCACAAACATGGCTGGAAAGCAGCAAAGCCAGATTCCTTGCAGATGCTTTTCTTCCCATTGAGGAGTGTGCGGCCACTTACAGATTCGGGCTCTGTGCAGTGATTGCTCATCAAAAACGAGGAAGATGCATATTTATTTCTGCAATTTAGTTGGAATACCCTTCTGAGAACCTGCAGTAGAGGCGCCTTCCACGCACAGCTTCTGAGTTGTTAAAATTTTCATTCTAGGTCCCCAGGAAATAGTGCATTAAAACACATCACTGCTTCCGCGTAGCATCCAAACTCCTCTGCTTGCCACCCTTCTGCTCCCAGAACTGGTTGGGAAGATGAGAGCAGGCTGTCCTCAGGGCATCTCTGTGTAGGTGAAGGCCCAGCAAGTTGGGTGTCTCAGGCCAAGCCACCAATGCCCCTAATCTTCCTGTCCTGCAAAATGTGCCATCGGCTGGGTCCCCCCACCCCCAATGAAAAGGGGCTACTCAAGTGGGATGTGAAGGAAATCATATCGGACAGTACGGCTCAAACCCTACACCCATCCTGCCCTGCTCCAAAAACACATTTTCCCCTGGCTTTAGCGGTTGGTCTCTTAGATCACTGTCTTGGGGGACAGTGTTTTCTTTTCGGCAGAGGGTCCTGTCCAGGCAGCCCAAGGTCTAGGGCCCCAGGATCCTGACAGATGAGGAACTTACACAGGGCACATATGTAACTCAGAAATGTAACCTAGGAAAGCTCGTTGTAGATGATGCTGAGTCTTCCTGTCCATCTGTCTCAGGCCTTAGCAGTCAACATGCCTGCTGCTCCTCAAGCCAGGTACAGAAGTTCCATGTCTCTAATGCTGAGGCCTCTCTCCAAAGACATGGAAGACCTTTTGCCCTCACACCCAGAAGGGCCAAGCACCTAACACCCCCACAGATAGCCCTCCTCAAGTGCTGGCAGGATTACATGTCAGCTTTCTCTCCTCATGGGAACACTGCACTATGCACCATGACACCTCCCAAGCTCACCTCAGGACCAGAGCTCTGTGCCCAGGGGCAACCTGCGGATCATTCAGTGCTGACTGTCTCGTCCCTTCTCGGTTCCTCCCCACAATGCTACTAGGATTGCCTTCCAAATAAGCCATTGGCACCACATTCTTATCTTGGGGCCCTCTTTGGGAGGATCCAAACCACAACCCCAGCACACACGCTCTTTCTTATTTGCTTCCCAGAAATCCCAGGCTGCGTCAGCTCAAATTGAGCATGCATATGCAGAGGGTGGCTGACAGTTCCATCTCAGCCATCAGCAGGCAGGCAGGAAGGAGCTGTCAAAGCTGAGGTTCCAGATCTTGGGCTTCCAGGTGGGTCCAGTGGGACTGGTGGGGTAGAGGTGCATACTTGGAGGTCAGGAGAGAGTTTAAGCCACTGACATTTCTCCTTTCTCATGTTGGATACATGTTAAGAGTAAATTACAACCCCTGAGGTCTAACTGGGTGAGGCCCTGGGAAGGAAGAAGACTTTGTCCTGAGGACCATTTTAAAGCCATCATTCCCGCTGGGTGAGAGGAGGAGAAGTCCATTTGTCAGCTGCAGGTAGATGAACCGATTCGAGGTGCTGGGGGATTCTGCCATCTGAGCTGCACCTGCACAGTCACCGAGACGTCTCCAGGAAGGCACCATCAGTCAGAGCAACGTGCCTGCGTCCCATGAAGGGCGGCAGTCGACAGTCGACTGATAGATCTAGGTGCGCCCATATGGAGTGGAGCACTGACTGTCCCCCCCTCCCTCCCCCCCGGAAGATGAACAGCGTTTGTCAGCCACTTCCCATGGGCCTGCAGACAAGCAGTGTCTGACTCATCCACACCTCTGCCACCTGCCTGTCAGAGGCCACCAGCTGCATAGCCCTGTGCCGTGGCCGCAGGAGTCCTTTGCTGCAGGGCTGACCTTTCAAGCTCACAGACCACTCTACTGACCTTTGTCTAGGAAATACGTGCACACATGTGTGTACATGTGTATACACATGTGCAGCTACACACCCATTCCAGCACACACTCAAAAAATCCCTTCTGTTTTCAAAAGTCTCTTTCCTCTGTAGGTTGGTCTCTCTCTGGCCAGTTCCAGCCTGTGCAGCTCCTGTGTCCCCTCCTGGGGGTTGCAGGGGGAGGGGGCACATGGCAACTGTGTTTGTCCTGGGGGTCCTCCAGGAGGCAGTTCAGGGCTCGTGTGAAATTCTACGTTGACTTTAGAAGGATTGCGAGGTGTCCTGATTACCACTCTGTCCTTATGAACTGGATTAGAGGGCCCTTAACAGATAATGCCTGCAGTTCTCTCTGCTTGTCGGACATTGAGCAATTATGAGCGAGGTCTTAAGAGATAAGTGAAACGACGATGTCTTAGCCAGGAGCTCAAAAGGTGGTTCCAGGGAGGCTTTGGAAACAATACCGGGGCGGGCAGGGAGCGAGCGCCCTGGCTTTGGATGCCGAGCTATGAGGCTCTCGGAGAAATCTTTTCATATCGGGATAAGACCTGGGTAGCTCTTAATCCTTTAATTCTACCGGTTGGCCAGGAGCTAGAATTGGATTTGGAACTGGAGGGAGGGAGATGGGAAAAAATCAACAGAGGAATTGAAAAGTCTTCAAAGTTAGACTCGGCTTTCTCCTTCCTTCCCAGACGGGATCCCACCACTGGGGCAGGTGGGTGGAGGGTGACCCAGGCTCCCTTCCACTGACTGGTGTCCAGCCTGGGGGGTGGGTGGGCATCAAGCCTCTAGGAAACTTGGTGACCACTGACCAGAGAGTCAGAGTCAAGCTAGGGGGCAGGAGGGTCTTTAGGCAAGACCCTCTTGTCCAAAGAGTCAGGTGCTTCACACCTGCTGTCTCCCCCAAAGAGTATGAATGATGATAACCTCATACTTCCTCCATCTGCATGAAGCACTTCTAGAAACATCTTTGGAGAGTCAAAATGAGGCAAAGAGAAATGAGAGAACTGGTCATACTGCCTTGGTTCAGGAGGGTCCCCTGAATCTTCCATCCTCACTGCCACCCCCACCCTACTGCTTGGCAGCCTTGCCCCTGACAGTGTGGGGGGCAGGGAACCTTCTATAGAAAAGAGGAAACAAGGTGGCAATGGAAGGAGTGGGGAGGACAAGGCCCCCGGAGAGGCCCTGATCCTCAAGAGCATCCCTCACACCCTCCTACCAGGTGTCCCAGGAGCAGTGACTTCAGCCTTGGGAAAAGCTTCTGCGGTGGGTGCCAGTCCTCCATTCACTCTTTAGGCCCGTGTCACGCCTGCTCTGCGTGAATCCCTGGGTTCTGTGCTGGCACCTCAAGGAGGGATGAGTTCTGGTCCCTGCTTCTAAGGAGCCCACAGAACAGAGGGGAAACAGGCAGAACTGCCAGTTATGAAAGAGCACGACTGTGTGAGACAGAAGATGTCCCTTGGGCTCCTGGGGCTGCAGGAGCACAGAGAAGGCAGGTACCACCTTGCAGGAGCACAGCTTCCAGAGGAGGTGACTCCAAGCTCTGCCCCACCAGTAGCATATGAGCTGCCAGGAGAAAGACATCTCATCCTCCATCCGGGCCTCTCCCCATCTCCTCCAGAAGCCCTGGGGTAAGGCAGGTAAAGAAGAGCATGCAGGAAGGACAAAGAATAAGAATCCATTCCTGTGTCCCCCAGAGGGGCAAAAGGGAAGGTGCTAGAAGAGATGCTAGGGGTTCCCAAGCCCAGCAGAGCCTACTTGACAGAGAGGAGGACTCAGCAGTTAGAAGGTTGGAGAAATGGCCTGTGGAGGGACAACAGGGACCCTGTGGAATGGATAAAGAAGCAGTGTCCAGGGGCAGAGACCTGATGGAAAAGCAAGGAAGGTCAAAGGACATCACCATCCACTGTGCCTTGTGACCACTCATGCCATTGATCCCTATGTTAGTCAGCTTCTCATCACTGTGACAAAATGCCTGAGAAAATCAACTTACAGGAGGAAAGATTTATTTTCTTTCACAGTTTCATAGGTTTCAGTGGGTAATTTCTCAGCCTCATTGCTGTGGGCTTGTGGCAGGGCAGAACATCATGACAGACAGCACATGGAAGGACAGAACTGCTTATATTATGGCAGCCAGGAAGTGGAGAGGAAGAGATGGGGGGGAGCAGAAGTGGAAGCAGAGAGGGCTGGGGCCAGGGATGAGATCTCCTCTTCCAGGGCATGCACTTCAGAGACCTACCTTCTTCAACTAGGCTTCACCATTTCCCAATCATTCATTCAATTATGAACCCACGAGATCAGAGCCCTTATGACTCAAATGCCCCACCTCTGCATATTGATGCCTTAGGGACCAAACCTTCAACACAAGAGCCTTTGGACGATATTCCAGATCTAAACTATAACACCCTGAGAGATGTCTGGTAAATAAACATATTTTTAAAAAGGAATAAAATTATTTTTTAAGCTGGACTCTTTTAGTTGCAAACAATCAAATCCCAATTTAGACTGACTTAAGAATTAAAGGATGGGAGATGAGGAGGTTCAGGTTCCTAAAAATTCCAGGGATATATCTTGTATAGCTTCAGGCATAGCTTGATCCAGCCTTTATCCCCTTATTTCTGTGTGACTTCACTCTCGGCCTAAGCTCTTCCTCTGCAATAGAATGCCAGATCTTCCTGCTCTCCACTCAGCTACACTTCCAGACAGGATATCATTTCAGAAAGTTTTATACTTTCTGAAATACAAAGTTCTTATACTGCCACTTGGCACACATGTAGAGCAGCTGAACATCCCTTAATCAAATGCTGTGACCACAGGAACATAATTCCCTCATGACATAAGCCTGGTAACATACGAGCCTTCAGTCAAGGAATGAGGGGGCAACAAGAACAGCATAGACCATTTCAGGTGGGGAGGGGGTTGACCTCAAAGAAGAATCTAGGTACCCATTGCCAAAAGAAGGGTAAATGGATGCTGATCTGGCAAAATCTATGTAGCACCATTTCCATATGGGGAGCTGCAGATCATGGGGTCTGCACCTGGGTGGAGACAGAAAGGGAAGCTCACAGGAGGGACAGGTCAGGCACAGCCCTCTGAGGCTCCACTGCCGTGTACTGGACAACAGATGCCCACCCATGCCACACATCCTCTCCCACTCCAGCCACACTCCTACTCCCAACCCCAAGTGCCCATTGGCACTAATCCCTGGGGGACCATTTGGGAAAAGCAGCTGTCCCCCTGTGCTGGTTATTGATTTAATTTCTGTTTACTTCGCTTGTAAGCTTAATTTGCTGTGCTAATGGCATTTTAATCCACTTGCCCATTGCAAGGGGCTGATAATACGAAACTCTTGTGCGGCAGCAGTGACATTTCCTTGCATCCTGGTCCTTCGGTGGGTGGGGCTGGTGTCTTTCTCCAGATTGATTTCCTCTCCTGCTCCTGTGTGACACTCACTGCCAGCCCCCTCGGGGAGGGGATGCTGCTCTCTGTTCTCTGGGCTTCAGGAAAGAGCCAGAGCAGAGGTCCTGGCTCAGACCATCACAGAGCCCACAGGGGAAAGGGGGCTGCTGTTGTGGCTGAGCTGGCTGAGGGTCCGGGCAGATGCAGTGCAGCCTCAGGGGCCTTCCTCAGGTCAGGTGGGGTCAGCTGTGGGCGGACTCTTTGAAATCAAAGATAAAAAACAAGTCAGATTAATTGAGGGATTCCAGGAAACTTAGCCAAATCTGCTTCCTGCATCTGGGGTTAAACCTCCTGCTACCAAGTCTGACTTTTTCCTAAATCTCCATCTACTCTCACCAGGATGGCAGGTTATGGCTTTTGCTGAGTTCAACATGACATCACAGCATGCCATGGTGGCAGGGGTGCTGGCCCCTGCTTTGGCAGGTCTGCATGGAAAATCCAGCTCTGGCCATCTGTAAACTAGGTACTGGAATGCTGGCCAGGCCAACATCACAGACCAAGTGGCTTGGGATTGTGCTGGGTAAACCCTCAGCTCCGCTCCAATAGTGGCAGGAGTCACTTCCACCAAACAGAAATTGGCCCTGGATGCAAAGACAGCCCACGGCCGGCAGGGCGGCTGGCCACAGTGGGAGGGCAGGTACTCCAGCCAGCAAGGCCTTCGTTCCTGGAACGTGAGCAACAGCCAGGCACAGTCCCTCGGTGGCAGAAGTGACATGGTGCCCAATGAGTGTCACAGTCAGGGGACAGAGGCCAGAAGACATGCAGAGAGAATAAGGACATGGATAATAAGAAGAGGAAGAGGAGGAGGAAGGGAAAGGAAGGGGAGGGAAGAGGAGGAGGAAGTATTCACGGAGCTCTTACTGGGCTCCAGGCACCGTCCCAAACACTCTGCTGGTGTTATTCTATTTAATTCTCATAATAACTCTGTGTTTTCTCTTTTTATGAAAAAGATAACTGAGGCTCAGAGGAGGTGAGTGGATTGCCCAGGGCCACCAAGGTAGGCAACACAGAGCCAAGATCTGAACCCAGAGATCTAACCTCAGATCTTACATTTTAAAGATAAAACACAGTAGGAAAGGCCAGAGGGTGAGAAGTCGCCATGGACAGCAGAAGCCATGGGGAGCAGAGATCACACGACTGTGCAGGCCACAAGAGAACAGAGGTCACAGGGCAGCAGAGGGCATGGGACGGCAGAGATCATGGGGCAGCAGAGATTATGGGACAGCAGCGGCCATGGAAGAGCAGAGGCCCAGGAGATCAGAGACCACAAGGCAGCAGAGGCCATAGAAAGCAGGGGCTACAGGACAACCAAGGTCATGGGACAGCAGAGGTCACAAGACAGTTCCTCAGGAGTGGACAGAAAGCAGCTGGGGACCACTAGCAGGACCATGGGAACAGAGTGAAGCAAGCTCCAGGGGCCGCGCCTAGGCTGCCTGTGGCTAATGAGGCCGCAGCAACTCCTAAGCACCAGCCGATCCTCAGCTCCGGCCTGGCTCTCCCTGCACTTTCTCTAGGCCACCCAGTTAATGGCCTGTCCCCAGCCCTCCACTTGCAGCAGCAGTCACCTTTCCTTCCCGTGTTGTCCCTGCCCCCACCCCAGCTGCCTGTGGCCTGGCCACAGCTCTTGGAGACAACTTTGGGTTTCCTGTACAGAAAAGCCCAATGCACCTCTGGGTTGGAGTTTTCCCAAAACCATCCTTTAAAATTCAGAATAACGCCATGAGCTCACACCTTTGCAAACTTTGTGTCATTGTGTGTGTGTGTTTGTTCATAAGTGGTCCCCCAGGTTGTGGGCATAGCCATGCACACCCCCTCATGCACACATGCAGAGACCCAGGGAGTGAGGACCCCCACAGTGGCATTCCCAGGGGTTGTGTATCATGCTCATTGAGAGCCACAGAGCCTGGAGGCTGTAATGGCCCTGGGCATTTCCCAGGATTAATGGCCAGCGGGGTTAATAGCCCTAGGCGACACCCTGGGCCATTAGGCAGCAGGAAGCCCCACACCTCAGTGCTGCCGCCTGAGTGGGAGGCACTGGGGAGCTGACACACTGTCGGGCAAGCAGGGCTTCTCTCAGCAGGTCTGAGCGCAGCCCTGCTCGGGCCCTGGACAAGAACTGGGCCAAAGTCAGGGCGCCGAGTCCCAGGCTCTCTTCCCCTCCACATTCTGGAGGCTTCTGTTTGGTCTGAGATCATTTCTTTGGAACACTGGGGTGTGTTTATAGGTGTGTGTGTCTGTCTGTGTGTGTGTCTATATATGTGTATGTCTCTGTGTGTTTCTGTGGTGTGCTTGTGTTTGTGTCTATTGTGTCATTGTGCGTGTGTTTATTCATAAGTCTGTGTGTCTATATTTCTGATTATGTGTATCCGTGTGTCTGTGCATCTACGCGTACCTCTGTTATGTCTGTTTATACGTCTCTGTGTGTATATCTGGGTCTATGTGTCTGTGTGTCTATGTGACTCTGTTCCTGTATGTGTGAATATGTCTATGTGTCTCTGGGTGTTTATCTGTGTGTACAGCTGTGTGTGTGTGAATGTGTCTGTGTGTGAGTGTTTATGCCTCTGTGCATGAGTGAGTGGGTGTGTGTGAGCCTGTTCACGACAGTACGGCCTCCAAGTCTTTGCTCTAGAAGGTGAGTGCCTCCCGACTCTGCCTCGTACATGAAGGTCCCCTCCGCCCTCCCTTTCATCACCACACTGCATACACACCCCTCTTCCCTGTCCCTTTCCTGAGACATTTTGCATTCAATTCATGCCTTTATGCCAAAAATGGTTTTAAGCCCCTAAAGTACCGGATTCCCTGCGAGGTTCTGGGACTCAAAAGTGACCAAGACTGAGTGTCACTTTCCATCTAGGGAAGGGATGATAAAGAATGACCATTAACAGCAGAAAATAAGGTCGGATTTTTCCCAAAACAGTCCTTTAAAATTCAGGATCTTTGCAAACTTTATCATATTACCAGTTCTGTTCTTAATTACTTTCAGTTGAACTGGAAGGAAACGACATATTAGTCCTGCAAGTCCTCAATCGATGCTAATTTTGGATCCTTATAGAGGTCACCTGATGGAATTGGTAGGAAAAAAAAAAAAGTCAAATAAAATAAATGGAACAATAATAATTATTCCTGGGGGGGGGTGTGATCTCAAAATTGCAGGTGCTGATGTCATTGGGAAACAGCCTTTTAAGGATCACATAAAAAAGCAATCCGGTAAGTGGTTATTTTATGGAGAACATGGATGGCAAATGGTGCTCATGGCTTTGGATACATTTCTTGACAATATCTTTCATGGATTCAAATGACTGTGTACCCCACAGCCTACTAACGGCAGGGGCCAGAGAAAACAGCTCCCTGGCAGTAAATGCAGTGAAATTCAGGTATATGCAAGAGTTTGAATGCATGGACCTGTGACATGGGAGAGTAAGAAAGTATTCCTAATGAATGCACTATCCTGTATAATAAGTGATTTCAAATGTGTATTGCAACATAACTAATAAGTGTTCTAAAGAGGCATTGGACTATTTTGACTGTGTCCTTAGAAGTCTATGTATGCAAGAGGATCCCCCAAAACCATTCTCATTATTTCATTCAGAAAATAGGGGATCTTCTTGTGCTGAGCTAGGAGGGCACAAACATTAATTACACAATAAACAATTTAATTAAAACAGTCCCATGTGCTGTGGAGAAATGCAGGACGCCATGAGACCCCAAGAGAGCAGCCCCAAGAAGCCCTGCCTGAGTAGGCATTGAAGGAAGAGAGGAATTGATCAGGTCCACTGGGGCGGCATAAAAGGGCCCCGAAGGCAAAGAGCAGCAGATAGAAAGGCCCTGGGGAGGTGAAGGGAGCACAGAGGGCTCCCTTTTGCCCAAAGAAGGGTACCTTCTGCAGGAGCACAGAGGGCAAGGGGCAGAACTCACAGGGCCTCATGGGGATTCTGACCTCTCTCGGGAACAGGTGAGATCCACTGAAGGGTTTGACACAGCAGGGTGGTGTCCTCTGTTCCCCTCTTAATTCATGCTGCAAACATCATGATCCTCCCTAAGGATTTACGCTCTGGGGACCTACCAACTTGCATACCATGTAGGTCTTCCCCTTCGGTGTTTCAAGTTAAGTTTTTTCTGAAAACTGGACCCCATTCCCTGTGACCAGACAGCTCCCTTTTCTCTAAAACAATAGTTTAAAAGAAAGACAGAAAGAAAGAGAGAAGAAAAAATGGAATGTGGAGCAGAGGTGGATGTGGCCAGTCTGGAAGCATTCCTGACCTTATGAAGGACAGGAAACAAAGGACAAAGACAGCTGCACAGGGAGCCAACCCGTCTGCATTCCCTCTAGCTCTGCAAAGCTACCCATAGTGGGGCAGTGTCCACTCCAGGCAGACACCTGAGGCAGGTGGGCAGGCCTGAGCTCTGCGACTGGAGACTCCCCAACAGAGCACAGGCAAATGTCTTCCTACCGTATTCAGCACCATCCCAGACACCCCACCAGAGTCCTCAGTCACACAAAGTGACCGCACATGAGGGTTGGACACTCCTGGTGCATAAGGTAAAATTAGCACCAAGTCCAGTTTCCCTTGAAAATTCGTAAGAAGACCGTCACCCAAAAGACTGACTTGCCATCCCTCTGTGAACTCAGCACAAGCCAGCATTTGGGACAGATCACTGTTCCTTCCATGAAGCACCTGACGAAGTTGGTGGCTTGCATTTAGGGATGTGTAATATGAAAAATGTCTTTAACATATGAATTCAAACACCAGCATGTCTCTGGGCTCTGTGAGATGCTCACACTGTGAGAGGGATGTAGGAAGTGGTACCCCCTGGAGGAACATCAGATTCTCAACTCACATTGCACGTTCTCCCTGAGACATGTGCCCACCTCCTGCCAGAGAAAGCCCAGCAAGTTCTAAACTATCACTTCTGTCCCTCTGTCGCTCGGCTGTGAACACTAAAGTGACTTTCCTAGACATTCTAGGGAACACTCCTCTCTCCAGCCAATGGGACCGCAGTCTAGACATGAGCCAGGATGCTGTGGGATGGAGGCTCGCGTTCTCAAGATGCCCAGGGACCCCAGTCTCAGTGCAGGGAACCCAAGGTGCAGGGATGCACGAGTCCCGGAAGCAGCCAGTCTCTGGGCAGTGGGGCTAGACTGGAGGGTGGGGAGCAGCTGGCCACCCCGGGAGTGGGGTCTTACGCGCAATGGGAGTCAGGCGTGCTTGAGATGAAGGAAAATTCCACTCTGCGGTGAACCCTGTTGGAGACAAG
The DNA here is from genome assembly GCA_020662805.1 of Glaucomys volans. Taxonomy (NCBI): domain Eukaryota; kingdom Metazoa; phylum Chordata; class Mammalia; order Rodentia; family Sciuridae; genus Glaucomys; species Glaucomys volans. The sequence goes on from JAJEJO010000908.1 coordinate 88,334, forward strand.
CTTTCCCTCCCAGAGAGCCAGTCGCCCGAGTCCGTGAAGTTCCTGTGCTTTGTGTGCCTGTTTCCAAACCGGAAATATTACCTTGCCTTTTATTTACATTTTCTGATGATGAAACTGGCTTTAAAAATACTCCACGCCCTAGCATTAGGGGGTTAGGGTACAAGTGGCGCACAGTTGGGGCGGACCGAGGGCCCCACTTCACCTCATCTCTCCTTTCTGCTTAAATATTATGCCACATCCTGATTAATACCAGACCAATAAAATCATCTCCGCAATCTGGTTAGAGGCTTTTGTCTTCCCAGATGGCCTGCAATGTTAATGTGTGACAATTTCAACAATGAACTAGGACTGTTTTATGGAACCAACATTTGTTCCACTGCTTTTTTTTTTAGACTCAAAATTTTGACACAGATGGTACAAATTACTCAAAAAACAGAAATGTTCATTTAGAAGGCTTAAATATGTGGTTTTACTCAGGCCATCAGAATATTTTACATTTGCAATTCAGTAAATTTACTAACAACCCTGCTATAATTAAGGTCTGTAAAAAAAAAATCCCCTTTCTCCAGCTTTTTATATCTATAGAGTTTCATTAAAGCCAGAAAAAAATATTATTATTTATTCTAGTTGTGCAATGTTCTTATTTCCTTGTGACATATATTGTTCGCCTCTGCTTTCTGTTTCCTTTACAGCATCTAATTGCTGCTGAGGACGGAGGAGGAAGGGGGTTGGTGGGCTAGGCTGCTTGGAGGTCTCCCTCATTACCCCATGAGTCAGGTTTCAGCTCCAAGTCATTGATGCCGATTGTTACAGCCACAACATCTGCTAGAACCTTCTCCCATGAAGGAAGGTGATCCTGTCTCCTTGTATCTCCCACCTACCATCACTGCCAGGGCAGATCCCCAAAACTTAAGGCCCTTCACAACTGAAATTAATTCTTTGTTTTGGCATGGACCCAGGTCTGCCTTGCAAATACCTTGCAAATACCGTTACTCTTGCCTAACATTTGGGTGTTTGTTCTGCACTAGCCACTATGCAAACCTGTGCTCATGAAGCACCCCAATTTGATGATCCCAATGTGGTATAAAATAGAGGCTATCATGGTTTTATGTATAAACTGGGAAGCTGAGAGTCAGCACTTAAACAATGTCGAGGGTTCACAGGAACCTACAGCAGTAACAATAAGAACCATACGAATAAAAAACCTGGTATTTTCTAAGTGCTTACTCTATGTCAGGCACTGTATAGGTTTTTCCATGTATTATCACATTTAATCCTCCTTTTTAAAATGTGGGGACTGATCTGAATTTGATCCCCTCAACAATGCAAGTAAGCAAACAAACAAAAAAGAGCCAGGCACCATGCCATATACCTGTAATCCCAGCAATTCAGGAGGCTGAGGCAAGCAGATCCCAAGTCCAAGGCCAACTTAATGAGGCACTGTCTCAAAATAAAAAATAAAAAGAGCCTGGGTTATAACATGGTGGTAGAGCATCCCTGGGTTCAATGTCCAGTATCCCTCTCCCAAAATGTGGGAAATGAGGCTTAAAGTAGTCAAAAGTAAATGTAATGAAGCCCATCCAAGATAGAGGTAGCTAGGTGGAATGAGAATCCATCTCCTGGGCCAGCAGCTGGGGGCAAAGGTGAGGAGAAGAAGCATGGAAGACCAGAGGAAGCCCAGGATGCTTCCTCTATCAGCTCCAGAAAGATGCTCTGCTGAAGGGGAAGTTGTTGGACCCTGAGGACCATCCCACCCTCAAGGTCAACCAGGAGTAGGAAGGGTTGCTCTGACCTCAAATCCTTGCAAGCAGTTCTTTCAGTCCCTCTACCTTCCCCCCAAAGCTGCTAACTAAGCCTATTGCTGCCCCATATATAAATTTAGGTTCTTGAATGAACTTGCCCACTAGCAACCAGAGGGCAGGAATTTGGTCTCCCCACCCTTCTCCCCCAACCCCAGTACTCAGAGCCTGAGAGTGTCAGGCACACAGTAAACACCAAGCGCCAAAGAAAATCTATTGCAAAATGGAAGATATAAGCCATGGCTTTTTCAAAGTGCTGAGAGCCCCAGTGTGATCAAAATAAGAGCCCTCTGAGGCCAGAGAACCTTTCCAGGACCAGGCTGCAGAGAGGAATGATAGAACGTGATGCATGATAAGTTCTTAGGTGGGATTTGGAACACAGAGGTGCTCAGCAAATATCAGCTGTTGGTTTTGTCATCATTATTATAATTATTCTTTTGGAAGTCAGAAAAGCCCATCAGAGTGATCAAATCTGTAACATTCTTGGTTGTGGCTGTTCCTTTCTTCTGAGCCTTGTTTTGGGTGCTTCTGGGTATGCTCCAGTCCATCCCTCCAGCTGAGCAAACTCAACTTGGCTGCATTTGTTATTTTATTGATGTCCACTCAAGGACCACTCAGAACCTAAACAGAACAGGGAGTCCTTGTCGTTTCTGCCTGCCCACCACTTGAAGAATTATCTGCTTAGACATTATTTCCGATATTATTTTTCCAATAATAATGACGATAACAGAAACAACATCAGCGTCCTGCTTGTGGCTCCACTGACCAGCATTTTAGCGTTCACTTCATTCGCCAGGTGACAACCTGATTCTATTTCTGTCCAGGTTCCTATTGTCCAATTATGTAAACAAATAATTTATTTCAATTTTGAAGTTAACAAAATTAATGCATCAACCATCGTTGTCCTCTGCTAATCTTTGCCGTAAGTACTATGCATTTATGTGTGAGGCTTCAATTCATTAGCACGTTCTGTTAGCACTGCCAGCAGAAAGTGCATTCTGAGTTTTTAAATGTTGTTTCCATTAAAATCAATCACTCCTCGCAATTAAGCCAATAGTCTCACCATTTTTGCTGTTATGAGCTAAAGCATCCTAAATATATTGACAGCTGTCTTCGATAGGATGACACAAACGAGGGGGGAGCAGGCCTAAGACTAAATGTCACCAAGGGGAGCAAGCTAGAGCCTCTTGCTGAAATGCACCTCATTTTCATACCCAGCAGGCATTTAGTACACTTTTTTTTTGCAATGGCAACATACAGTAATCAATGTTTTGCATATTACAATCAATAACACACTTAAATGTTTAAGTTTTGCATTCTTTTGCAATAAATATTGATATATTACAAACTCTGTAAAAACTGTTCATTGGACTTTTTGTTTGCACTGTGTACTGTATCATTCAGCAAATAAGTGAGCTAAATATTGTTTGTTACAAAACAGATGTCAAATAAAATTATGCCATATGTGCTATTAAACACTTTTCTTATTTTTTTTTCTAGCAAAACCCAAGACTTAGTTTCAGAAGTGAATGTATTTGGCTTTTCAAGGATTTGAAGCATGAAAGCAACATCTTTGAAATATTTTTAAACCTGCTGGCTTTGTGTAATCCAGTTTTGTGAGCTAATTCTGAATATTATTATAGATTTAAAATTTTAAATATAGATAGATAATAGAGCCATAGATACATGCACAAAAATCTAGAGGTTCATGTTAATCCAGTATTTCAAAAGAAAGGGAAAAAAACCTATGCAAATAATTAAATAGAAATCAATATAAATATATAGAGAAACAGGAAATTAGGAGAGTTATTTTTAAGTGATAAGAGACCTTGAAAGTAGAAAACTTTTTTAAAAAATTGCTTCTGTGGTGTAAAATTCAGGCTTGTTTGGGGATGTGGGTTTTGATTCAGGTGGTGTCGGGTGGAAGGTAGAAGGTACTGTATCTGGACCACCCCAGGGGATGCCCAGAAACTAAAAGGAAGGGAAGAGAAAGAAGCAATAGCCAGGGCATTAGCTAGCTCTGAGAGGGACTTACAAGGCCAGGAAAGAGAGAGGTGGGTGCAGGGATGTCCCCAAGTTGTCCTGACCAGTGAGCAGCCCACCCCAGCAAACCCTGGTTGGGCCCAGCAGGGGTCTCCTCCGCCCCAGCCTTGTCAGAAGCATTTGCACTAGATGGATGGATCTCTCAGCCTGAGGAAGTGTGAAATGTGAAACAGAATGAGCAGAATGCAAGAAACATGTTGCTAAGAGCCACCAAGTGAAACAAAATCTGGAGCCCCGGCATACTGGTGTTGGCACCCACGGCCCTGAGACTTCCACCCGCAGAGACAAACGGAGGCAGGAAAGCAGCAAGGCCAAAGAGCAGACTCACATGCAGGGGCACACCTGGATGGAGGGGCACCCTAGGTGGCATCTTCAAAGGATGCCCTGGCTCTCTAGCACCAGCCTCAACTTGGGGCGGGAAGGGCTCTGACACCAGAAAAGCCATGACACCAGTACCCTGGGTGTGCAGTGACCCCTTCCTGCTGGGAGGTCCTGCCAGAAATGAAAGCACTCAGATGCACTTCATCAAGAATCACCTGGGCCCCACGGGCAGCAGCTTCTGCCTCCGGTTCTTGCTGGAATAGCTCTCTTCATTCCCCTGTGCGGAGCCCTCTTCTGGGTCAGGTACAGTGGGCCCACCCAGCACACCTCTCAGAACACACATGGACAACCTGAACATGTAGTGGAGCTCACATTGTCAGGTCCTCCCCAGTCAATGAGGGATAGCTGATGGGTCAATGCAGCCTGTTTGATTTCCCCAGGTGGACACTTGAGTAGTGCATTTCATACAACACCTTAGAAGGTCCCACAAGGTCATGCACCAGCAGCCCCTACTGATGGGCTCCATCTCCTTCCTGCTCCCACTCACTGGGATGGTGTCCCCAGTAAGCTACCTGCCCTCAGGCCTTGGCCTCAGGCTCTGCATTCCAACAGAAATAGAACAACCACACTCTACCTCCAAACCCCCCCCCCCCACACACACACACACACAGTGCCCCTAGTGTTCCTCTTGGTCCCTGACATAGTGTTGACATCTGGCAGGGGTCCAGACCTGAGGCAATTTCTTTTGGCAGTTGATTGCTTAGCAGATTTTTGGGGGGGACTAATCAATCTGTTTTAACCAAGAGGTTTATTTATTTAACTGATGGCTGCTCCTCTTTAACATTCTCAGTCCATTAAGAGGGTTGTCCTTCAATGACTAATAATTGACACACTGCAATAGAAGCTCTAGGAACAGTGATTCCTTAGCCCACATATTCCAGTGGAGGCCCAAAACTGACCCCTGAAGGGCCTTCAGAGTCTTGCTCCCAGAACTGGCCCTCCAGGCTGGACTCTGATAATATGTCTGTTTGCATGCATCTACTCCATGGGTTCTAACATGTCATCCTGCACAACTTCATTCTTTTTCCAATCACAAGGTCCATTTTGAGCCCCGTCAGGTGCCTAGCTCAAGTCTGAAAAGTAAGAAAACAGATCCTCCAGGTCACAAAGGACCTGAGGTTACTGACAGAGTGTTGTCCACCAAGTCTCACTTAAGAATTGGAGTTAGTGGGGAGGATCTGGGAGAACCCAGGGTAGTGGCAGGGCTGAAATGTCTCTGCATGCAAGAAGGGTATGGACAGGCACATGAAAACAGATCAGCCCTGAGGGTAGGAAGGTGTATGAGGTCCATTAGGGACCAAGTCTGTGAGTCCCAGTCTCAGCCAGACCCCCACAGGGCACTTATAGGAAGCAGAAATCCCCTGCCCTCTGCAAGTCTGCACTCCTCAGATACTTGTGTGGGTATATTTAACACTTCAAGAGCCTGGGATTTTGCTCACCTGTGCATACAACCTGCTTTCCTTATGGGAACTGAGGATGGGTGTATGAGGGAGAGTGGCTTCAGAGTCTCTCAGGATCCCCCGCCCCTGAGTATCCAGGATCTGTGGCCATTGCAGGAAACTCTGTGGGCACAGGGGAGGGACCTGGACCTACCCCCATCACACAGCTTGGAGCCACAACACATCCTGAGATAGGGAGGCAGAGAACTTGACCATTCAGGAAGAGGAGGACCCAGGAGAAAGGACAGGCAGGGGATACAAAGGACAGGGAAGAGTACAGGATAAATCCCCTGCTCTTCCTGTGCTGGGCACTTACCTGCTTTCTCCTTGAGTTCCCTGGAAGCTTTATCCTGAGAGTCCCTCACCCTGTGCTTGAGCTAACTTGCCCCTGCCTCCCGACATACATAAACTAAAACACCAAGTTCAGGAACTTGGACTTCATCCTGAGGGCAATGGATTCATTAAGTATGTTAAACTGGGATGGAGATTACCTTATCAGATTCACAATTTAGAAAACTCATTCTTCAGCTGTGTTGAACATGTTTTCAAAGCAGGTAAGAGTCTGGAAGCAGAAAGTCCAGTGCGGGGGCTGTGGTCCCAGCCCTGAAGGAGTGGAAAGGCTGGCGTGGGGTGGGGGCCACAACCTGGAGGACTGAGTAAGTAGAGTCAGGAGTGCTTGGGTGTGTGGGATGAGGGAAAGTGTGAGAGGGGACTTGTCAGGATGACTCCCAGCATTCAGGCTCGGTGGTACCTTGCCTCCCCAGGGTAGTTGCAGAGGGCCTGGGCCAGCCATTAATTAATTCAGTGAGATTGCTTTCCCCTAACACTGGGCTCAGAATAGCTGAAAAAGGATGAGGGGGGGCAGTGGCGGGAAACTGTTTTTTCATCTTGTTCTTTTGGTTGAGTTTCATTTGGTAATAGGTAAAAGAAAGAGAATCTTGGAGCCTGTCACAGTGCTCTAGGAGCCCAGGAGAGAGGGACAGGTAAGGGGAGGACCACAGTGAGGGGATGTGGAGGTGTTTGGGTTCTGAGGCAGCAGGAATTCTGGGAAAGTGAGAGACTGTTGCAGGCTGGAGATGGGCACTCCACAGCATGATGAGCAATGGCAGCAGTTCACCTTGGGGTGAACTTGACCTTGACATTTAACCATTTCCCACTCTTGCACTCAGTTTTTCCACCTGTAAAATGCCCTGGAATTTGGGGCCTTAGTGATTCTGATCTTATATGCAGAGTGGAAGAGGCATCCAATTTTGACCGCTAAGTTGGGTTTGCACACCCCGTTGCCTATAAGACCAAGCAGGTGACAGAAATGAGAGATGGGGCCAGGGACAAGAAAGATTGTGTGGCCCCCTGAGGCCATCATTGGTGCCCACACCCACAGTGCCTGAGAGACTGCAGAGCGTGGTGGGGACCCTGGCAACCTGGATGGTGTATACTCCATTGAGATGGGGCAGCCACAGCAATGGACAGGATTGAGGCCCTGGAGGACTGTGAACCCAGTTTTGCTACTTCTACTAGTTTATTTTATGAAATCTTGGAAATCTAAACAAAAAGCAAAGCTAACAATGAAAACAAACAGAAAAAATACAACTGCCAACAGATCAAACAGAAGACTGGAGGCAGGGTTGGGGGTGCTGGATTGAGCCTACAAACCATGAAGTTGAAACCCTGGCTTATTAATTTATATAACATCTCCTTTTTTTTTTTTTTTTTTAACAATGCAGAATCCCTATGAATCCCTGCTTTCCAGCTGGACCCACAGATTCAGAGCCTTGGAAGCTGGTGCCCAGCGGATTCAGCGTCTGTGAGGATAAGGAGAAGCAGGAACCTGGAGGGGGCTTCTCTGGGCATTAACAAAGAAAGATTTCTGAGGCCAGATCTCAAAATGTTAATCAGATTCAGAGACATAAAACATGACAATTTAATGATGTTTGGTGGAAACTGAAAATTCTTTAAAGTTCTAACTATCCTACATTGAATTCTAATACTTTTTTAATTATTAGATATAAAATGCTTATAATTTTAGGGGGAAATTAGACTTGGTAATTTATATTTCTTGTTTATACAGTACAATTTGCTGATGAAAAAATGTGCTAAACTTATTGATTCATGACCATAATTGTTTAATTATTTATCATTGCAGAATGGTATTAGCATTGCTAATAATGCAGATGTGCACAAGGGCTGAGGAGTCAGATGCAGCTTTTGTTTGGGGGGTGCAGGACTCCAGGGAGGTTTTTTGGGATGCAGGGTGGCCTGCCTGAGACATGGTGCCCCTGGGCCATACCTGTCTCCACAAGAATGACCACAGAATTTTTCATCTTAGTAGACCTAAAACTACAGGATCTGCCTCTCTGAACTCGAAGATGGACTTGGCGACTGATTTATAGCCACCGAGAAGGTCCTTCCTTCCACTCACAGCCTGGTCAGTCTGTATCCACTCACCTTGCATGGTCCAGCTGACCTTTTGCATAGGGTCCAAGAGTGCTCAGTGAAAGCCAGGATCAAAGATACTGGACAAAGTCAATAGAAGGTTCTAGAATCACCCAAAATTGGCTTGGCTAAACATTCATGTTTGCAACCATATTTAAATGCTAAGTGGGGTACGAATGAAAAAGAAGTCAAAGGTGATATAAAACCCCATCCCTCATACCTACTTTCAGAATTGTAGCTCATTGAATCAGTTTGCTCATTTAATAGACAGGAAACCAAATCTAAAAGATAGGGCACAGAACATCTGCGTAATTGTCTCCCCTAGTCATCAGTAGGGAAAATAGAGAAGTCAAAGGGATGTGGAACATGAATCCAAAGCTCGGGACAGAGAACTGGCCTAAAACACATTTGGGATTTGTCATCGTGGATGGACTAGGTGGAAGCATTGGTCTTAATTCCTCACACTCCTGTAAAAGAATCACCGATCCACACCTTTGCCCCAGCTCACAGAGGGCTAAGCATAGCTCCTCACCACTGAGAGGTCAACCCAAAACCCCCAGTGAAGCGGTAGCAAACACAGGGAGGCAGAAGTTTGAAATGTCTTGCTCTCTTGAACCCCAGCTTTGCCATTTAATGGTTAATTTCAGATGCCAACTTGACTGTGCTAAGGGATGCCCACATAGCTAGTAAAACATTATTCCTGGGTATGTCAAATGCTAGAAGAGATTAGCATTTGAGTCAGTAGAATGAGTAAAGATGGCCTTCATCAATGTGAGTGATCATCATCCAATGTGAATTTGCCCTCTATCTTCTTGAGCTGGGACATCCATCTTCTCTGCCCTTTGACATTGGTGCTCCTGGTTAGCAAGCTTTTAGACTCAGACTGACTCTTATACCACTGCCTCCTCTGATTCTCAGGCCTTCAATCTTGATCTGGAGCTATATCACCAGCTTTCCTGGGCCTCCAACTAGCAGAGGACAGACATGGGACTTCCTAGTCTGTATAATCACATGAGCCAATCCATCATAATAAAGCTCCTTCTACCTTTCTGCATATATACACTACTGATCCTGTTCTGCTGGAGAATGCTGATCAATACAAGTGGTGAGAAGACCAGGCCCATGTAGCTGAGGCCCAGAATCAGGCACATGGAGCCCAGCAACTCCAGTCAACCCACAGAGACACAGACAAGATTCACGTGCTTGCTACTGTCCGATGCTGAGGTATGGGAAAGTTTGTTATGCAGCAATAACTAATTGATAAGGTGCACTTTAAAGTCTTAATAGTCGCAGGATTAGGTAGGATCATGCAGGGAGAAATAAGGGTAAAAGAGTAGGTCCCAGAAATAAAGTTGACAAATGCCAGCATTTAGAGTCCATGAGGAGGAACTACCCAGGAATGACTACGAAGAAAGGCTGAAGAAAAACGAGACTAAGGGTCATGGAGACCCAGAGGGCAGATATTTCAAATAAAGAAGCATTCACATTGCATATTACTAAGAGGTCAACTAAGACGAGGGCAAAAAGCCAACTAGATCCTTGCACATCAACTCTCTAGTGATCATAGCGTGGTGCCAGGTGGAATCTAATGACAAAGGCTGTGCTGCAAGTGACAAATAATGGGCAACTGGTAAAAAGACAACAGGTCCAAGGGCAGAGGATGGACGAGAGTTTGGAAATGTGAAGCTGTCCATGTCAGGTGGCCTAGCAGTCAGTGGACAAGGCAGACATGCTAGTCTTTTTGTTGTTGTTGCAGAAAAATAATCTAAAGGATAAGGAGGCAAAGTCAAGTTGTAGACCTGCAGCTGGGGTGAGACCAGAGACACCAGAGCTACAGTGTGGATAAGAGTCCCCAAAGCCATGTGTTGAAGGGATAGTTCCCAGGCAGTGGTCCTATTGAGAGGTGGTACAACCTTGAAGACATGGCTCTGCTGGGAGGAAGTTACGTCATTGGGTAGGTACTCTGGAAGGGGATATTGGGACCCCAGCGCATTCCTCTTTCTCTTTTGCTTCTCAGCTGCCATGCAGTGAGCAGCCTCCTCCACCACATGCTCTCTGCCATGACGTCCCACCTCACCTCAGGTCCAAAGGCAACAGGCCAAGCAACCATGGAATAAAACCTCTGAAACTGTGAGCCAAAATAAACCTTTCTTCCTTATCAGTTGACCATCCCAGGCATTTTGTCACAGTGATGGAAAGCTGACTGGCACAGTCAGATAGTCACGGAGGACCACAGAGGCTCCTGGCTTTGCAGCAGGCAGAGTTTAGTCCCACTTTTCCTGATTATCCTGGTCCCTCCCCTGGCATGCCCAGGTTGTAGAGAAAAACTTCCCACTGAGAGTGATGTACACTTCTCATGTTGCCCATCTTGCTTCGCATGTAGCCACAAGTCCCTGCAGGACAGAATCTGTCACTTCTCCTCCTGTGACCTTGGCCCATGCACTGTCCACCCTGGTTGCCATTTGGGTGTGGATCTAAAATTCCTAAGTCATTGAGAGCCTAGCTGAGGTTCCAGAGGCCACTTCCTCTGGAATGGGGAATGGATTCATCCAACATCTCCAAGCTCCCAACTTGAATGGTTCTAGTAGAAAAACCCTCCATTTGGGCTGAAGATCCTTTCCAAGGTCTGGGAGAAATCCATGGATCAGGGTGAGGTGTTGAAAGGAAAAAGAATGTAACTGGTACACAGAATTTTTGTGGTTGGTTTGAGGAGCCTCCAGGAAATCTCTACAAGTCTGTGACAAGAGAGGAAGGGTGCCCCAGTAACACGTGGATACAGCCCAGAGTCTGCTCGATTTGGGGCAAATGAAGAAGGAGACTGTCTCTCTCCTCCAGAAGTCATGGAGCAAATCTGCGTCCAAATCCTTGTCCCCCAGCAGCACATGGCTCCAAGAGTGGCAGCCCGTGGGCTGGTATCACCGAGTTCCTGTGCTCCTCTTGCTCACTCCAGGAGCCTCTCTCTGCAGCCCCTGTTGCTCTTGCACCCACTCTCTCAAGTGGGCTTCCACCCTCTGGAGGTCACGAGCCCCAATCTACTGAGCTTGCTCTGAGTCCTTGGAAGCTCCTGACCCCTGTGTTTCCAAGGGATTCAAGGCTTGGTTTTGGCCTGAGCTTTTATTCCTCTCAAAAAACATGTTCATCTCTGAAACTACTGAGCTTTCTGTTGATCCCCATTATCTTCACTGCTACAGATAAAAGCCTGCATTAGGGGTTCGAACCCCGAGTTTGCCACTTACTAGCACATTTGCTCCTTGTGGGCCTCAGTTTTCTTATCCGTGAAATTGGGATTGTACTTCCTATCTCCTGCAACGTGGTGAGGATTTGAGGGGATGAAGTATGCCAAGTGCCCAGGGCAGAGGAAATATTCTGTAAACTCTTGCTAAACAGGCAAACACTCGAGGATACCCCTGGAAAAAAATTGCTTTGATCCTATCACAAAGGTGTAGGGTGTGACCTTGGCCATGGCCTCTCTCTCTGGACCTCAGTTTCCATTTATGTATGTATGTATGTATCTATGTTTGGTACTGGGGGTTGAACCCAGGGGTACTTAACCACTGAGCCACATCCCCAGCCTTTTTTTTAAAATTTTTTTTTATTTATTTTTTTGAGACAGAGTCTGACTAAGTTGCTTAGGCCCTCACTAAGTTGCTGAGACTGGCCTTGAACTTCCCATCCTCCTGTCTCAGCCTCTAGAGCTGCCAGGACTACAGGCATGTGCCACAGCACCCAGCCATATGTATATCTTGAGAAAGCAGGAGTCCCAGCGCCACCAGTCCCAGCTTTCACCTATTTATGAAATAATATAAAGACATGACCATTACAGAGGCTCTCCCAAAGAGAAATAAGACTAGAAGCAAGACTCCATTAGGCACAAAATTCCCGCCTAGACCATCAATGCACTTCCCATCCATAGTCCCTCAACATTCGGCCTCCCCAGTGCCCACAGTTTCCTACCACCACTGCCTGTGACTCTACTGGACCCAGATGGTGCTCTGGAGGCAGGTGGGGGAAGCCACAAGTGACCAAGGGTTCTCATTGCCAGGGCAGCCCTCAACCAGTGAGGGAGAGGAATGGCACATTAGCCCTCTGCTGTCTCCTGGAGATCCCAACAGACCTGAGCTCCAAGTACCCCTGATGTGAGTTTAAGCTGCTGAACACACTGACGAGTGCCTTCCCTTCACTGCCCCAATTTCCTCCTCCCTCCTGTGCTTATTCCCAAACACACCATGTGCACACAGAGCCTTCTCAGGTTTTGTTTCTGCAAAAACCCAAACCGAGCCCTCTTCTCCTCTGATGGTCTCTACACTTTTGCAAAACTGGTTCTAGAACCTTGCCAGTATGCAGACCGGAACCCAGTTCAGAAGTCCCTTCACCCTCATGGACAGCTAGTGGGTAGAGGGCCCAGGCAGAGCATCCAGTAGCCTGTACCCAAACTGGAGGCTCCAGTTCACTTAGTGAATGGTGTAGGAGATGCCCCAGGCCTCACCCCACCACAGCAGGCAGCCCAGTTTTCCACCCTCTTGAATTCAGAACAGGCTGTCACAAGGTCATCTGCACTATGCCTGCAGGGCACATTGAACTCCCTCAGTCCATGGGCAAGAAGCCAGTCTGTGCCCTCTATGGCCACAGCAAGGACAGCAAGTGTGCACAGAAAAGTGCCTTGTTGGAGCTCAGTCTGCACTGGGATTTGCTGTGCAAACCAGATAGGACAAAACCTCCCACCTGCCCCTGCTCCAGGATCCCAATTATCCTACTTTGAGTTTTTCTTAGGACCTGAGTTGACTGCATTATCTCTTGTGGTTCCTAGAGGCAAGCAGATTTGGCCTCAGAGGCTCAAAGCCCAGGAACCTTAAATTCCTTTTCAGCCAAGTAGGGCTCCCCTGGACACCCTGCCCACCTTGTGGAAGTCTGAGGTGGAGCTGGGTCCATCTTGAAGAGGGAAGGTCTCAGCAGACCAGAATATGTGAGGAGTCAGGAGCCTGGCCATGATGGGATGGGACACAGGGGACCCAAGAGGCCCAGTTTGTTGGAGGCAGGTCTATGGGCTCCCAGCTCAGAGGAGCTGGACCCTATAACCATGCTTTGCCATGCCATGCACAGTGGCTGTCCCAGAATAGAGGGGTCTCTAATGTATTAGACATCTACCCCAGCCTGTCTTGAGCCCAACAGTTCAGCAGGTCAGAGCCAGTAAACTAACCGAATTTACCCCCAACCACCTTTGTTCCTCTAACCTTGCTAGAGTATAAACAGGTACTCCATGATCCAGCCCCTGTGGGGGTGGACTCCCATTCCCACATGGCCTCCTTAGATCTTGGCAAGGAAATTGAAAGTCTAAGACCCTAAGACCCTTGGGGATCTCAGAGGATAGGTACTGTGTGGCCAAAATGGGCTCAGTCCAGGGTGGGAGTGTGTGCCAGAGACATGATTCCTAAACTCTCAGTGCCCTCCACAGGTGAGCAGGCAACTAGACATGCCATGTGGAAGAGCCCCACAGGTAGGGATGGCATGGCGGCTTGGGAGATTGAGGCAGGTCCAGAGGAGGAGGCATCTCAGTTAGAACCCATATGTGCATGGGAGTTAGCCAAGCTAAGACTAAGAAAGTGCGGGCAGAGAGGGCATGGGCACAACCTGAATAGAACTGACAGTGAGGACAGTAATGGTGAGAGGTGGCCACAAGGGAGGGCCAGCCAGAGAGGTCAGGAGGCTGCAGCAGAAGCTGAGGGCAGGAGGGTAATATGATGAGAGAGTGGGGGATGTAGCAGATAGGAGATCACGCAGGCAGGTGGGCACCCTGGAGGAAGGGGTTCACACAGACGCAGCAACCCCTCTGCACACAGACTTGCACACCATGTGCACGTGCGCGCACACACACACACACACACACACACCTGTGGGAGGACATGCAGTTAACACACATCCTCACAGAGGCTTGTGTGCACACCTCTACACCCAGAGATACACACATAAATAAATGTAATAATATCAAATAATCTTCACTGAGTGCTCCTATCTCAAGGTGCCTTTCCAAATGATCTATCGTCACTTTTTTAATCCTTACAAGAAACACCTCTATTATGTAAAGGTCATAATTATTACCCATTTTATAGGTGAGTAAGCTGAGTCTGATGCAGGGCTCCTGCTGGCTGCTAGGGGTAACAGCTCAGGCCTGCACCATAAGACCCTCGTACCTGGGAAAAGTCATCTTTTCTGCTGGAAAAGTCAGAGAGAAAGGGTTCCAGACCAACAGAAAGCAAAATGTCCTTTTGATTAGAGATGCCCTAGCTGACCACCACTGTCAGGTTCAAGAGAAGGATCCAAACAACTACCATGCAACCTCGTAACTGATGAATGCCCAGTTCATGTGGCACAGCCTTTCGAGGACAGTCCCAAGAACTAACAGGGACATGGCTGTGGCCGGACATGGATGTGATGCCCACCTGCTGGCAGGGGCTGCCTTGTGTTCTAGTGCAGGGAGACCTGGAGAGTGGCTTGTGCAGCGTGGAAAACACAAGAGACAGCCAGGATGCCCAGTTGTCTTGGAAGCCAGAGGCTCAGGTGGCATGTGCTGGTCACCTGGGACCTCACCCTGCAGCACCACACACGGACCCTGCCTTGCACCGCCCACCCCGTCCTGTGCTTCCTGGCCCTGTAGGCCTCTGCAGCCCCACTTTCTAGGGGCCCAGGCCTGGCTGTGCCATCAGCTGTATCACTCACACATTCCCTGAATGTTTGTTGAGTGCCCATAGGTGGCAGGCACAGAACCACATGATCCCTGGGCAGAGGCCTTTCACCCACTCCCTTGGGAGAGTCATGTTGGGAGAATGATGACTCCATTTTCCAGAAGAGGCACTGAGAGAGGCCCAGGAAGATGCCCCAATGGGTTAGGCAGCTTTCTCCACTCCCCAGGGGCTAAGGCCCAGAGAGGGGTGGGCATGGTCAGCAAAGCTCACCTCCCACTGTGGTTCAGGGGCAGAGCAGGGCAGACACTCAGCACACAGCAAAATCCAGAAGCTGTGCAACTGGGCCCAGCCAGGTTGCATCGCTGCCCCCAATCCCGGGTACTGGGGCTCAGCCATTCCCAGGACTTTGGCGAGCACCCCTCCCCTCCAAGGGTAACAGGATAAAGGCTGGGTAAGAAACCACTCATTTCCCCCGCTCGCAAAGAAGCAATTATGTGACTTTCTAACGTGGTTTCAAATATATTTTGCAAACTAGGACTCAGACAAATATTAATGGCAGCAAATTACAGTACTTAGCAGAATTATCACCTAGCAAAGAGGCGCTTTTAATCTATAAAAAATATCAACAAAAGATGTAAATATGAACCCCTCAATGGGTGGTGTATCTTGAAGAAAATATACATCTAATCTCACAGTGTGTTACCTCCAATACCTGGGGAGAAGGTTAACAATTCTGAGACGTTCCCTACGGCTAGAGAATATATTTTGATGTAGATTTGTGGATATCAGAGACTTTAAATCTATTGTATAATCACAGGGCGGGAGGGAGGAGCTGGGCCACCTATTTCTCCCTGATAGGAAGGCGGCCAGAGGGCTCTTTCAATGACTCTGCTTCCCTTCCTGAGGCTCCCTACTTGTGGGACTTCATCAGGAGCCCAAGGTCTCCTCCTGCGGGATCAGCCAGTGGAGCCCAGGGCCCTGTCAGAAGTGGGTTGAGCCTCAGAGGCATTTAGCCCTACCAATCCTTCTTGAAAATGGGGAAAAATGGGGCGGGGGGCTGGCTGTGAGCTGATTACAGGCTAATAGGTCCGATGAAAGACAAACTGTGTCTCATTACCTTGCCATGGGGCCCTGAAATGAATGAGTCAAGCAGTTAGAAGGACATCGTGGGTAGGGCACCAGAGTATCACAGGACACTTAGGGCCCCCACAGATCACCCACTGACTTCCCACGGGCCACACTCCAGCAGCAGGGCCTTGACAGCTCTCCTGGGACTTCCTTCTCACTCTGTGGCTGGGACAGACCTGGGGCAAATACTAAAGGGCCCCAAACAGCAGCCCCAGCCAAGGTGGCAGATGGTATAGGGGAGACTGTGAGGGACTGAAGGTATGATGGTGTTAACGGGCACCTCCCTGGGTCAATTCCCCTTCTATCCCTTGGTCTCTGGGCTTCAAGCCAAGAGAACCCCAGCTGTGGGGTGGACCCTTCCTCCACCTCTCAGGGCTGTGTGCACTCTCATCTGGGCACAGCGGTAGTTATCAGGGACTAGTGAGGAGGGACACACCATTTGGGTTTAACTCTCTCCTAAGCTTGTCCCCATTAAACTTTTTCACTGTCCTCTGTACAACCCCATGAGGACAGCATAGACAACCTTAATTTTGGTGATTCACACTACCAAAATTTTTAAAGATGGAACTCTGGACAATGGATTCCTTTTCATGCATCACCCCTACCCCTCAACCCCTTTTCATAGTTTCTCCTGTTCCTCCTCCTGGGGGGCCTGGCTCACTGCTGTCCCTATGCCCAGGATACCTTCCTGTCCCCTCTACATGAGCTGGCATGCACACACAGACTCATGCACACACATGTGCAGATGCACACACATCTAACAGGTGCCAACACAGGCAGCACCCTTCAGGGGGTCTTCTACCACCATCTCCCACCAGTCCCCACCCCACCTCCATTAGCCATTCATATTTCTTGGGCCCCTCTCCTCTTGGAATTCACCACATAAATAATACATTTACCCGCGTGGTTCTAAAAGATTAACGTCTGGTTCCTCCCAAGACAACAAGTCCTAGGAGGGCAGGGACCTGGAGCTTTGTTTGGTTTTTGTTATTCCATTTTGTCTCACTAGAATCTCTCCAGAGACTGATACCCATAATTTTTGACAAGCGAGGGAATCTGTAAACGTCCTATAGGGACTGACCATTTCCTCACGTGGCTGATAATGACATCCCTAAAGAGATTCCTGCTCTAGGGCTTTGGCGTGGACACCATCCTCAGAAGCTTTCATGGAGGCCTGTGTCTTCATCCTTCCAGTCACCATCCCTGTGCCCACCTATGTGTGGAAAGAACTTTCTAACAAAGCTGCTGTCCACAGACTTGGACCATCAGCATACACTGAGAGTCCTACAAGCCATCAGGAGAGATAGCTATCTTCACCCACATGTTTCCAGCAGGCTTTGGGGTTCCCACAGGCCATCAGCAGGGTCTCCCATCCTCACCCCACCCCTGTCCACAGCATGGCCTGGGAGTCCAAGAAGCCACTTCCATTCTGGCACCTGGGGTCAAAACCACTTCTGGGGATCCCATTGCTTCTCTGCCAAGTAGATTGGGGTGTTTATAATTCAGCTGAGGCCAGCTCATAAAACCACATCATCAAGAGAGCTACTTAAGCAATTATGACTCTGTTGATTGTTTCTCAAAAAAGGAGGTTATTCTTCATAGTTAATTTGTTCTGCAACCCATAAAATTTATCTGGCTTGGTTAGATCTCTGGCTCACCACTGCTTATGAGCTATAGGAACTTTCATTCAGTCACTTCAGTATCTTCAAAGAATTGTCTACAGGAAGCTGGGCCCAGAGGGAGAAAAGCAGTCAGTCAAGGTGCAGGGACAGGGGCTATACCATTGGATTCCAGAGGGAAACTGGCACAGGAGCTGGATAGGAAATTTCTGCCATTTGTATAAAAACTGGGCCTTTCCACCTGCCCATTGGAGCTGTCTCTGCAGTTGGTGTGTGGTGAGGATGCTAATCCACTGAGTGCTGAACTCAGCTCAGTTTCTGACTCCGTGGGACCTTAGGCAAGTCACTTAACCTCTTGGTGTTGCAGTTCCCCGGCCATAAACAGAGCATGACAGGCCTGTCCCCACCTCACTCACCCAGCTATTTCCAGAACTAATTGGATAATGTTCACAGAGTGTTTTGAGCTTCCAAGAAAGAGGGGCACCTAAATGCGGGACAATTATTCTAATTATATCTGCCTGGGACCTGTGGACACAATTTGGCCTTTTAACATTATCCCTGCACATAAGGGGATGGTTTTAAGAAGCTCCATTTTCAAAGAAGAGCAGAGCTTATAAAATAGAAACATATTTTTCCTGATGACACTTGTAGAAAGTCCCTTCATCCAATCCCCATGGAAAGATTTTGGGGTTTTTTAAACCATGAAAGGTGGGAACAGCCAGGCAGGGAAAATATGTCTCCTTCCCAGGGACACAGGTATCCATGAAGACGACCACGTTCCTCTTGGTCCCTGACATATGTTAGTGTGAGGCTCTTCAGGGCGCACCATGGGGTGGGCACACTCACATAGATCCCAGCTCTGTCCTTCAGCTCCATCGGGCCAGCCATTGCCCTCTTGCCTAATTCATGGCAGGGCCTTAGCAACCACAAATGTTCTGCTTCTCTGACATGCAGGGTTATATGCAGGTCCCCAAAATCAAAGGGTCTAGCCAAAGGATCGAGCCAGCTAACCATGGCAGTAATGGTGGGCTCTGTCTCTATGCCATCATGTGCTGCGACATCATGCGTAGATATCATGTTGGTGCATGCAGACAGGAACAGAGGACAGACATACAGACAGGAAGTATTAAGCCATGCAACCCCCAGGGAAGGGTGAGAGAGGAGATGCTGATGAAGGTCCAGTTCCCACAAGGCTCATTGTTATTTTGTCCCTATTCCTTCTATCCTCTAGGCACTTCATTTATTTATTTATTTATTTATTGCAGTGCTGGGGATTGAACCCAGGGCCTCGTGCTTTCGAGGCAGGCACTCTACCAACTGAGCTATATCCCCAGCTCCTCTAGGCACATTGATAAACCCTTTTGACTAGAACTGATGGAGGAGGCTTCTGAGCCCCATGGCAGAGCATAACTCTTCAAGTCGCTCACAGGTTCAGAGTCTCTGCTGGAGGCTGGAGAGGGGAGGCTACAGCACTCGGGAAACTGCCTGTAATCTGGGCCTCCCCACCATCTCAGGCTCGCTATGCACAGGCATTTGTTCTGGGCTAGACACTGTCACACATTGCCTCATCTAAACCCTGACACTGGCTAGGTGAAGGGGCTACCATCACACTACAGGAGGAAATAGGACCCCACAGATGAAGAGCTTGTCCACAGCCTTACAGGTTCTGAGCACCAGAGAGCCCAGGATTTAAACTCCTGTCTGGCCCCTCAGTTCAAGCTCTTGCCTCCCTCTCTACTGCTCCAGAGAACCTCCCTGCTTCTGATGCCTGTCACCGTGCAGGACACCCAGGACAAACCCCAAGGCTGCAGGCTGCCAGCCCCTACTCAGTGACACCCCATCCCTGGGACCAGGTTCTGATCTTCTATGAACCCACTGTGAGTTCCTGGCCAATGTAAGTACCTAGCTTGGGCTTCCTTAGCTATAAAATTGGAATAATACTGCTGTGTAGCAGAGCTCAGGTGATAATTAAATAAAAGACCATAAAGCATTTTGTTAACTATGAAATTCTCTATAACTGTGAGTTCTTGGCCTTCCAGAGTCCTGGCTTGCATGATGGGCTACAGACTCTCTTGTAGGAAGCCAGTAGATGTTGCCAGAATAGCCTCCAGATTCAGAATTCCTTAGAACTGATACCGGAATCAATGGCAAGGAGCATTGCCTCAAGTGGCTCCCTGTCAGTGCTTCATCTTGGTCTCGTCTGATCAAGCCCTGGATCCTCAGGTTCTGCACATGGAACCAGGGCGGGGATGGAGGTCTCAAGACAGGAATCTACAGCAGGACTGGCTGATCTGGCTGGTCCTGAATGAAATGAACAATGTGATGTGATCTGTGAAACCAGGTGCTGTCATCTCAAGCTCCTTCCAGGAAGTTCCCAGACCAGCATATCTAACTGGGGAGACCAACTTCAGCAGCCATGCACAAACAAGGGCACCCAAGGGCATTTCTGCATACCACAGTTCTCTGATTTACAGTGGCTGAGGACTTCATTCCAAAGGTCTGGAAGAAAGACATTTAGTTCAAGCTGGAGTTTGCTTAATGAACCAAGAAGTATTCATCAAGCTACCAGCCAACCTTCTTAAAGGGCTGCACCACATGCTCCAAGCTGGGAGCACTGAGGGAGCACTTAAAGAAAAGGAGGGTCCAGGTTCCAACCTCGGGGAGTCCTGAGTCTGCAGGGGAGGATGAAAGGGCAGTGTTTCACTGGTCAGGATCAGCAGGGGCTGAGAAAGGTGAGGGCTGGGTGAACAGAGAGGATTTGGGGGAGGAGGAGGCAGGGATAGGACAGAGTAGAAGAAGGAAGGAGTGGTTAGAAGCAGCGAGGGTCCCTCCACCTGCTAGACCAGCTGGCATACAGGAGCTCAGGGGGTGGCCCTCAGTCCTTATCCTGTAACAGCAGTGTGTGGTGCTTGAGCAGGCTAGTTGTGCTCCCCTGAGATCATGGGCAAGCCACTAAACATTTCAATGCACTGTCACTTCCTAAGCGATAAAACAGCATCCAGGACTGTGGGAAGGAAGCGTATCTGCATTATCCTCTTTTTTATGACTGGCAGCTAATACTTAATGCCAAGTGCATGGTACTGAGGGATTGACCTAAGTTGAACTTCCCCCAAATCCTACAAGATAGGTGCTATCGCTCTGAAAAGGCGGGGGGGGGGGGGGTGAAACATAAAGAGATGGTAGAGTTTGAATATGACAAGTTGGTATTGGAGTCTAGATTTAAACACCAAACCTTTGCCTTGAACCAAACTCCTAACCCAGGAATCTGTTCATGGCCAAGGCCAAGGCTCATGGCCAAGGCCAAGGTGACCTTGTCAATCAGCACTGTCCTCAAAAATAAAATGCATCCAGGTAGATAAATTTAATTTTCTAGTAGCCACACACACAAAAAAAACAGATGGAAATAATTGTAATAACGTATTTTACTTAACCCAATTATTCCAAAATATTATTTAGCTGGAAATCAATGTAAAAAGAGATCAACGGGATAGTTTACATTCTTTTTCTCAAAACCTGGTGTGAACCTACACTGACTACATCTCAGTAGCCACATGTGGTTTCTGGTGCCAGAATGGACAACACAGGTGTAAGTAGCCTTCTAAACCAGTATACTCTAAGGTGAAAGGAGGTGAATACACAGGGCTTTAGACAGAAACCAGGACTGTCCCAGGTAGATGCTCTGGAAACACAGGTCCCCTCTCCCCTCCCCAACAGCCTGAAGCCTCAGGGGCTGTGCAACCTCCTGCCTGCACCATCTTGAGCACCTTGCTCTGCCTCAGGAATGCTTTCAAAGAATCTGTACCTTTGCTAATCTCTGCTGTATATGTTTGCTGCTTCTTTGGGTTTGTTCTGCAACCCTCTTTCCAAGGTGTTTAGAGTTGAAGTTGTCGCTTATTGGTTGTCAACTCTTCCTGTTTCCTGATAAATATATTTAAAAGTATAATTTTTCCTCTACAAAGTCCTCTTTTTGTATCCCACCTATTTGGAAGTGTGGCATCCTCAAGATTATTCCATCCTAGTTTTTCCTAATTCATTTTGTTATCTCTGTTTGAAATGTGTTATTTAGCTTCCAATCACATAAGATTTCTAAGCTATCCTTTAGTTTTTAATCTCTAATTTTATTGCACTGCGATCAGAGGACACAGTGTATTCCATACTGATCCTTTGGGATGCATAGCTTTCCTTTATGTCCTATTCCCTGTATCTTATGTAGATGTTTTCATGCAGGATGAGTCCCTTGTCCTAAGAAGCCACTTGCTGCCAGCTTTAGCTTTTTGATAGCACCAGTTAGCTCATGTCACCCTGTGTTCCAACCTGACCAAGGCTCCCAGCCATGCTCAGAGAAACTTCCACAGGCTTGGATGTGAAGCCTTCCTCTCTAGCTCCAGGTGCCCCAGGACAAGGAATTTTTTACCTTCGTGGATCACAGTCTGTCCTGCTCTCTAAGGCCCAGCCACTGCGCTCACTTTTCCAGGCCCATCTCAAAGAAATCCCAGGCCAGGAAGGAGCCACAGTGGAGACCAGTCCAGTAGAGATTTGGGGCAGGGTGGGCAATTCCTGTGCCTCCAGGAAACTGTCAGTGGGAAGACAACAAAAATAAAAACAAGAAGCCAATAATGGTAATAAGAGCAGCTCACTCTTCCTGAGCACTTACTAAGTGCAAAACAAAGGGCTGAGAGCTTTACACCAGTTTATTACCTCATTTAATCTTGACAAGCCCCCATGGTGTCTGTAACCCAATTTACAGCTGAGGAGAAACAGGGGCTCCCAAAGTGGGGTTGCTTCCCCAGGCCCTGTCTGGCTGTGTAACTGAGGTTCCAAGCGATTTCACTGAATAGGGGCCAGAACAAATCCATTTCTCAGAAAGGAAGATCGGGATGGTAAAGCAAAAGGGTCTGCCCAGGACCCAGAGGTAATCAGGCAGGATCAGTTGGTCTTCTAGGGACTGGCTGCTCCTAACTGCACAAAATAGGTGGCATAAGTCCCAGCTGCCCAAGAAAGCCAGGACAGCTTTCCCTGGAATAAGGGACCAGGGAAGAGGGAAAGAGGTCAGATCCATTTTTTGTTGTTTACTTTGTTTCCATATTTTTATTGGTGCATTATAATTGTACATAATGGGGGGATTCATTGTTACATACTTCTGCCAAAGGACCAATGATGTACTTAATTTGGCTAATATCATTCCTTAATATTTCTCCTTTCTCTTCCCTCCCCCTGGTCCCTTTCCTCCAGATATCAGATCCATTTTCTACTTTCATTTGTGGTGCTAGGAATAGACCCCAGGGCCTGACTCATACTAGGCAAGGGACGTAGCCCTGAGGTGCATCCTCAACTCAGATTCATTTTAATGCATTGAGGCAAAAACCAAATCGCCTCTGAACATCTGGACTTAGGGAGGTGGACACAGGGAGAGGGAAAGGTGGTGAGGAGCGTTTAAAATTTGTTCCTGCATTTTGTATCCCTTCCATGGGGGCCAAAGGGAGCCCAGAATATATAGAAAGTTTATCGACCAGTAGGGAGAGCCTGACTCTCAGCCTCACAAACACACCCCACATAAAGGCTAAGGGGAACTCTGCCATGGTCCAGACAGCTCATCCTGGTTTCCTCTCGGCGCCAGCGCGAGGCCCGCCAAAGGTCATGTACAAGATAGAATTTGACACAATAAGACTCCACTCCCATGTTAATGCCCCTCAGATCGGTCCTGCAAAAGTGAAATAATAAATTTAGGAAAACAAGCAGAATGACCCGTCTGGTTGGTTGGTTTTTCTAGATACCATCTACATATTTTAGAAACGTACAACCTTCTAATAGAAATGAATAAACTACTCAACCATAAAGTTGCTATAGAAGATACGCTTGTTCTGATTCGAAAGGGCATCTGCTATCTGCAATATTGATAATACTTTTCAAATTTCATCTGCTTTTGTTTGCATTCTGTGTCGTCTGTTTAAACACACTGGGAATAATAATGAATCCCTGCATTATCTCTACTTTTTCAAGGCCGAACATATAACTTTATCACAAAAATAATTAAAATTCTTTGGCACTCTTGTATCTTTTCCATTAAACGTTATCAACCAGTGACAATAAACTAACATGAGCCCAAGGCTGGCCATGGGCCGCCTTTACAAAGAATGCATTTGTCCCCGGGCGAGAGACATGAATTTTCAGTTTACAGGGTCAGACGGTCCTGAAGTTTTTTACAGTAGGAGACCACAAATCTATACCTCCTGTCCCCTAACGGGGGCTGGCGGCGGCCACAGGGTGCCCCATAAATTCTCAGGCAAGAATACACTTTAATAGGCAAAAAAACCTTGGCAGCTTAATAATTCTGAGTTGCAAATTTAAATATTTTACATATCATTAGACATTAAAAACAAAGATTTATGCTGCTCGTCTCCACGGAGTGAGGACTCCGTCGACTTCACACACGGCCATGAATCTGCTTGAGGTTCATTAGCTGAGCGTCTTTGGCTAAGAAAGCCCCGTCGAGTGGAGGCTGCCTCTAAATCATGGCTTTTATTTTCCCGCCATCAGGCGCCACTTGAGGAGACCCCTCCCCTGAGCAAGGCCCCACACCGGCTTCCCCACCTGCCAACATCCAGTAACCATGGACAGGACCCCAGCCCCCGCCCCTGGTCAGAAAGAATTTAACAGGGGTGTCCGAGTTCTTTTGTCAGTGGACGCCTGTCACCCAGGACACCCTAGGGCCTTCAGGACTGGTCTAGAAGGATGCAGCATGCCAGGGGGCTCTGGGTGGGGGGCTGCTGGGTCCTGGTTGACAGCTTCAGATAAGAAAAAAGAAGAGAAGGAGGGGACAGGGAAAGGTGGGGGGAGGTGGCAAGAGAGGAGGGCCTGCCAGCCAGGGGCCCTATTTCTCAATGGCCAGAGCCCTCCCACTGCACCGTTTGGAGGGTCCCTGTGCCCCCACCCCATCTTCTCAGAGTGCCCCACTTTGTACAGCAGCACTTATCTCAAAATCCTGCTCTTCCAAACCAGCTCAGAGCCCACCCTAGGAAGCTCTTTCACTCCCAGTGCAGTCCATCCCCTCTGGAGTCTTCATTGAGGACTTCCTGAGCACAACCTGATGTACCCACCAGCCCAGAGGCCCCTGGACCACACCACATGGCCTTCCCCACAGCTCAACCCAAGAGGAACAGCCCCAGCGTGGCCTGGCCTACACTTCCCTGGTGTCCTGATGCCCAGAGGTTCCTCCCTGGCAGCCGGGACAGGGGGTGAAGGCAGGCGGCAGTGTTTTTTATGTCTTTTATTTTCTGCATTTCAAAATGCTTTGACTTCTGGGGTCTTGCTGACCCAGCGGGAGGGAGGGCCCCTCCTTGGGTTTGCCAATCCCAAGAGAGAATAAACAACCAGCCCCAACAGCATTCTTTTCAAATGCAAAGCACCCTATCCAGGTCCCAGCCCCCAGCCGCCTCCTCCATTGGGTTCTCACACTCTGGGCTGCTGTCCATCTACCCTAGTGACCCCATGGCAGGTGCCAGGCAACTGGAGACAGTCCCTGTGCCCTAGAGCCTGCTCACATGACACAGAGTAACAACTAAAACCCCTCACCCTTCCTCCCCAGTTCCTTCCCAGGGAAACCACATTATAGCCTCCTACCTCACCCCTCAGTCCCTCCACCAGCCCTGGCACTTTCCCCGTGTGGCTCTGTATGGGGCAGTGTGTCTCCTCCCCTTGGAAACTGAGCAGCAAAATACTTTTCGATAGCAATTGTCTTTTAATCTGTTGGCCTCATTATAAATTAAATTTTCTATCAATGCACTATATTTTAAAATAAGGCATAGAGCTGAGAGAAACAGATTTGTTTTGTTTTGTGGTGCCAAGGATTGGGCCCCAGGCCTTGTGCATGCCAGGCAAGCGCTCTACCATTGAGTCTCTACCCCAGCACCCCCACCCCCCAAAGTCACTTTAAATCAGCTCAGCATTGCTAAAGCCTTTTGGTAAAAATTATATGCATGTATGTTTGTCTGTTGGGAGGTTTTTATTTGGGGGGGGTGGTTACTGGGAGGGATTGAATTAAAAGGCGTTTCACCACTGAGCCACATCCCCAGCCTTTTCTTAAAAAAATTTTTAAATTGTATTTTTTCTAATTAGCTGTACATGGCTGTAGAATGCATTTATACATTTTGAATAATCTCTCATTTTTCTGATTATACTTATTGCAGGATCACGTCGGTCATGCAGTCACACATGCACATGAGGTAATAACGTTTATTTCACTCGACTACTTTTTTTTTTTTTTATTTTGAGACAGGGTCTCAATAAGTTGCTTAGGGCCTCTCTAAATTGCTGAATGTTGGCTTTGAACTTGCAATCCTCCTATCTCAGCCTCCTGAGTCTCTGGGATTACAGGCGTGCACCACAGTGCCGCACACCTTCCCCTGCACCGTCCTCCCCCGCCCCTGCCCACCATATGTATGTCTTTTGAGAAAGCAGGGGTTGTCTGATGCCACAGTCCACACCACTCCCTATTGTCACACCCATTTCCCAGGCCTGACTCCTGAGGAGTTTGGGGTCCTGGCCTGTGGGCGCACTTCTTGGTGGCTAGACACTGAGGAGGAAGGATTTAGTCACACTCAGGGAAGGAAGGGATCAGGGGCTCCTGGGTGCTGGGTTCTGGTGGAGTCTGTGATGATGACTGGTAGGAGGGAGTGGGCAGCTGGGCCCACAGATGCCCAGGACACAGCAGCAGCCCCATGTCTGCTTCCTTCTGCAGAGTTGGTGAAGTGTTCCTCAGACCTCAGCAGAACTCCGAGCTACCTCCAGAGCCAGCCAGCTCTGGAGAAGTCCTCCCTCCAGCCTGGTCCTCCTCCTCACAGGGGGAGACAGTGCAGGGGATGGGAAGGAATGAGCAGTTACCCAGCAGTCATGTGCTTCAAGGAGATGAGGAAGAGCCACCAGGCCCACACCTCTCTGCTCTCATGCCAAACCCCACTTGCTGACAGTGAGAGAGTCAAAGAGGCACAGTGGACAAATGGGAGGAGAGATGGCCACAAAGGGGAGATTCTGACAGAAGTGTGACAGATGGTGCTGTGATCTGTGTCCCTTCCAATATTCACGTGTTGAAGCTGAGTCCCCACTGTGGTCCTGTTGGGAGGAGGGGCATTTGGACAGTGGCTCAGTCATAAAGGTCCTGCCCCTGTGATGGATGAGTGCCCTGTAAAGCTGCCAAGGCCCTCGAAGCTCTTCCACTCTATGTGAGGCCAACCTTCCCCCCCTCCCAGAGGATGCAGCAATAATATACAATCTTGGAAATAGAAAGACTGGGGCCTCACTGTCTCATAGGGAAGAGAGGGACCCACAGCTGACAGCTGTGTTCATCCCTCTACTTCCATGCCCACAGGAGATCAGAGGACTTCTCACTGCAAAAATGACTGGTCCAGGAGAAAGACCAACAGATACCATACAAGGCAGATACCTTCCCTAGGGGCAGGTCACCTTCCAGTCACCCCGAGCAGGTCCCAGCCAGTCAACCCTGCCCAAAAAAATCTCCTAGCTAATGCCTCTAGTGCTTAACTTCAAAATATGCAAGGACTGCTGAGACCAGGAAAGGTGTTGGGCTTCTTGAAAGCCAACCTGGGGCCTAGATGACCATGGGACAGTGTTTTCAACTTTGGGAGAGAAAATAATCTCAACCTAGAATTCTAGATCCAGCCAAATCATTGGTCAAAAGGAAAGGTGGACAATTGATATTTCAAACATGCACCCTTTCTCAGAAAGCCACTAGAGGATGTGCACCATCAAAATGAGGGCATAAACCAAGAACAATGAAAACGATCTTTAAAGAAGGGGAGGGGAAATTAAAGGCAATTCTTAGGCGAATGCTGACAGGAGACAGGAACTGCATTCACATTTTAGGGAGCAACCACTGCTGCTTCCACCACAATGGAATGAATGTCCTCAAGAGAGAACAAAAAAAAAAAAGGGAAATGGAAGAAAAACTAATGTGTTGACAGTCGTGTTAGGTATTTACTGTTCTGGCAAGAAATCTGGCATAAATTAGTATTGGTATGTTGGAAAACACACACACACACACACACACACACACACACACACACAAAATAGTAACAACAAAAAACCCAAGGGCAATTGGAGCAACTAAAAGAATGGAAAGTGGCTGCCCAGGGGAGATGGAATCAGGTTGGGGATGAGGAGGACAGAGATTTGCCAGTTTTCATTATAAGGACTGTTTAAAATTATTCACATATATCAGTCTTATACAAATTAAATGCATAAAAAGGAAATGGTATTGTCTTCCATGCAGTCGTGTTGCAGCCACGGATCTACCTGGTTAGCCAGCAAAGCGAGGGTACCCAAGAACCCAAGGAGGGCTTGGGCCCAGGACCTTCTTTGGCCTTCACACCCTCTTTGAGACCTGTTTGCTGGGCACTGACCTCCAGATCCCATCTGACCTCTGCAGCCCTAGGGTCTCTGAAGAAGGTAGGGTTGGCTGCTCTTCCCTTCTGGGGGGGGGCATCTGGATCAGGTGAGCAAGAGATCCATATTTCTAATATGATGAGATTGTCCTCCCTAAGAGATGGATGTCTTTCCAATACCCCAGCCAGAGAGAAGCAGCTTCCTGTATTAGCATATTCCCACCCTCCTCCCGGCAGAGAGCAGGCTGATTAGGAACGCTGGGAGATGGGACCCCTGGCTCTGCCCCTGCAGCCACCTCCATGCACAACCCATGGCTGGTCCCAGTCTTCCTCACAGGTCTCTTCCCTGTGAGGTGGTCACCATAGTTCCCACCTTCTGGTGAGAAAGCCTAGAAGAAGCTGGGGCCACTCTCACTGCACCATGGGCACTCCTCAGAGACTCTGCGTGGGCTCAGAGAAGCTCCCTTGTTCCTCATCTTCCCCGTCCCCCAGGCAGTGCAGCCAGGACCCCAGGCTGGGGTCAGGATACTTGAAGTGTGGGTCACCAGAGGGCTGACTGAAGTTGCCCAGGGGTCCTGATGCTGCTACATGTCCCAGGAGAGACACCAGCAGCACCTGGTTGTCCCAGTCCCCAGGCTAGTAGTCCTGCCCAGCCCTCTTCCCTTCACCCTCTCCTATGGGGACATCCAGCCTCATGGTCCCTCTGCTGGTTTCCTCTCTTTCCAGCCACTGTGGCTGCTTTTCATGATTCTTGTATTTTCCTCTGGCACCAGACAGTGGAAGGATTATAGGAGGGACAGGGGCTGAAGAAGTAGGACAAGGATACATCAGGGACCAAGCCCACCCAGGGCTTGCACACACACTGCCTCCAGCCCGACCCAGCCAGTACCATTCAGATGTTGGAATGCTATCTGTGCCCTGCAGGCATTTCCCGTGCAAGGTGGTCCATCCTCCCTTGCCCCAGGCACACAGGGACCTCTGTGGGGGCAGAGAGGGGACCATCCCAAAAGGCTCAGTCCAGCCTCAAATAGCTACCTTCTGTCAGGGAACAGACCCAGGAGCAGTGGGTGATGGCCTAGGCCACCATGGGCACAGTGAGCAGGCTGGTCCTCAGGGTCTCCAAGTGTGGGGATGTGAATGGATTGTTCATGTATGGATGGGTGTGAGTGTAATTGTGAGATTGTGTGTATGTGTGGGTACATATGTGAATATGTGGGGGACCCATGTGACTGTGTGGGAGCCGGAGCACAGGAGAGCATCCTTGTCCTTGCCTCTGAAGTCCCAGGGCCCTGGATGGTGTGAGGTGACCTGGTTGAGAGTCCTGGCTCAGAGCCATGGCTGCTGCACTTCATGACTCCTGGAGAAGCCCTTGTCACATTCATCGAAATGAATGGCATCCCTGCTGTGGTTCAGTGCTCAACCTGTGCAACTGTATGCCATAGCTGCCCTCAGAGCCCCCATGCTCACTGCCCTCTACATACATAAAGTGGAGGATCTCCTAAGCCCTGGGCAGCCCTCCTCAACAAATCTACAATCACAGAGCCAAGACCAGTCCTGGTTCTTTTCTAAAGAAGCCGAACCTGTTTTTGAGGTGCCTCCTTGCTATGTCATGTACCCCGGGGGCCAGGGGCTGCTTCTTTGTTCTATGAGGGTCCAAGCCTGGATGGGCATTGGGAAATCTGGGATAGTTTTCAAATCAAGGAATAGAAGCAGGGCCCTAGGGGCCAGTGGAGACTGTCAAGCACAGACTCACTGCAACTGTCTGCCCTTTGGGCCTGAAGCTGGACTGCGGGGTACCCTCCCCTACAGCTCTAAAGAATCAGCACCCCTTTGTTCCCACAGAGCTGAGTGGAGGCTAGGGATTGCCCAGGGCAGGGAACAGTAAGGAGTAAGCAGGGCCGTGCCGGGTGGGTGGGGAGGGGGCGTCCAGCTTGCCTCGTCCCCCTGTGTCAGTGACTAACATGGGGGTCAGGGCATTTCTTTCAAGACCTCATCATTGACAACACAGTGTGCCCGACGAGTCCCATTAATAGCGTAAAGGCCCTTACTGGGGGTGTTCTGGTACCCCACACACCAGGCTCCTGGCACAGGGAAGGGCTCCCTGCAGACTGGGAGGGGAGCAGGGGCCTCGTGGATCTCTCAGTCAGGGTCCTCAAGGATGCCTAGCCCCACGTTCCCACTTGTCCCTGACCCCAGAGCCTCCGTTTCATGTTCCTGTCTTCCTGGGACGCTGGACAGCCTCACAGTTCCCTGATGGGGGCGGAAGGGGCCTGGGTGGGGGCAGCAGGGGAGTAACAGAACAAGGAGCTGCTCAAAAGCCTGCCAGCCGGCTCTCCCCTCCCGGCTCCCCAGATCACAAAGGGCTGGCTTCCCATTTGCTTCCTATTCAACCATGTCTCTCCATTGTCAATAAAAGCCATTTTTAAGGTCAACTATCTTCTTCCATCAACCGCCAACCCCACACAGCTTCAACGGCATCAGCCCAGCACCACATCATGAAATAAAAATTAAATTGTAGTTGGGCTTTTAAATCAACTCAATTAAAATAAAGAGATTCTTGGCTTGATATAGGGAAATATTTGTATTTCCAATTCTATTTGTTAATACATTGACATATGTGCTATTTTTTAAATGTAGCACTAAGTGCACTTTCTGTCAATGCCATAGATTTTTTAATAGACTGAGAAAATGCATTTCATTTCTTCTTATTTTCCTTCAATACATCATTTGGTTCTGCTTTTTTGCCTGCATGAAATTCATTTTCTAATGGAAATATTTGTTTTGTAAATCAAATATGTATTATGCACAAAATGCAAAGCACAAATTAAATTATGTTAATGAAATGAAAGAGATATGAAATGCATATTTCATGGACAAAACATAACCTCAGCAAACAACCATTTCTTGATAAAATCTTTAAACACAATCTCATTCTGTGACAGACATATTGTTAAAGTAGATAGCACCTCATTTAAATGGTTTCCTTTAATATTAGTGCTTAGTATATAATTGTAAATAACTTTTGGGATGAAAAACCAATAATGAAATACTGTCTTTAATAGTTTGCTATTGATGTCAGCATAAAATTTGTCGTAGTTGAATATTGGAAATTGGGAGCGCACAGAAATATTCTCAAAAGCTGTAAATGATTGCATATTTAAATAGAGCTGACTAAGGCAAAGATGTTATAGATATTAGTAATAGGCAGAAAATTATGCTGACCTAACATTATTTGACAAAACCCACTGTTTCAAATTATATATTGGTTACACTTAATGAATAATAGATTTTGTAGGTGTTGTTTCTCCGATCATAATGCTGATGATACGATATGTCGGGATTTCTTAGTCATTTTTCTGACAACAAACACGGCTTCGGCTCAAGAAGGTCAGGTGAGAGGCCATCAGGTCACTGCTGTCCCCGTTCAGTGCTCTCCTGCTAGAGAAGGGTTCCCCGGGGAGGAACTGCCCTAGGTGTGCATGGAGCCACGGTGACTGTCTCCTAGGGGCAGGGAGAAGTCTGTGCCCAGCATCCTGCCCATGGGTCCTGTGCCCTCAGCTAATTGGTTAGCTTGGATCCAGCCAAGATAAGGTTGGACGGGACCTGCTAGACACCAAGGGACATCTGTCTTGCCCCACATCACCTTTATCATGAATCATGCCAAAGATGGAAAGGGATGTGTCCAGGCAGCAATGTGACCAGGAAAGACACCATGGCTTGTGCTTCATTATACCTTGGGACATTCAGAGACCCTGACTCTTTGTCCTCAGGCTCTGCTTGGAATACCGTGCTGTGGGGCAGCTCCTGTCAATCTGTGTGTTTGTGTGTACACCCAAGTGTACACTACGTGGGATGCATAGTGCATCCAAGGGTCATGTGCTTGTGTGGATGTGTCCCACTGGTGGCTCTGTGGACAGATGAGCACAGCACAAGTACATACTTTGTGTGAGGCCTGATTGTGTGCCCCCCCGTGACTCATTGTGTGTGCACATGTGGGGGGTGGTTACAAGTGACAGAGGAGGGTGCAAACAGGGGTGTGACAGAGAGGATAGGATCTGGCAGGAAGAGCAGCAGCACCCTGAATTTCTTCAAATGCTTTTGAAAAGCAAGCACTTCAGACTCAGGTTTTTGGGGAAGGAAAAGAAGAAAAAAAAACTCTGAACTCCCTATCAATACCAGTACTTTCTTAATTCCTTCTTTCTGTGTCTAAACCCTAAGCCTAAGGTCCGGATTGGGCCCTCCAGTGCTTGGACCCTGAGCTGCCGTGTGGCCTTCGATAAGTCACTGTCTCTCTCTGAGCTCTGTTTCGTCACTTGCCTTCCCTTCTGGGCCAGCCACAAGGTCACAGAGATGCCTGTGAAACAAGAACAGTCCCTTGTGAACCCTAAAATATAACTTGGCACTGCCACTACAAACCTGGACAGACAGCAGGCAGGAAAGTCCATGGTAGACACGGAGGCCAGCTGCTTCTACCAGGCCCTGCAATGAGGAAGGACCGATGAGGAGCCCATCTGGGAAGGCCCGCTCACCTCCAGCAGGACCCTAAGTTTCCAGCTGCCCTGGGTCTTGCACAGTTACCTCCTGGGCCCAAACTGAGGGTTGCACTTGGGGTCCTGTCTTGAATTTCCCAACTCCTGTCAAATCCCCTGCAGTAAGTGAAAAATGACATTCCATCAGGACACATTGGCTAGGTGTTGGGGGTGCCTCCTCTGCACACCCAGCCCTGGGTACAGTCCTGGGCAAACAGGAAGAGTCTAATGAATGTTTGCTGATAGATTCCTGACTGGAGGCAACAAAAGAAGTAGTCAGTCATTTATCCAACGGCTACTGGGGACTCCTACCATGTGCCCAGGCACTGCCCAGTATTAGGTACAAATCGATTACTGTCATTGTCCCTTCCTCATGGAGCTCACAATAAAAATCATTTAACTCAATGTATAACTGTACTTGGTGACAAATGTGGCAAAGGAGAAGTCCATGCACAAATCTGCTCAGGCTGCTGGAGTGCCACAGACCGGAAGGCTGCAGCCACAGCTCAGGAAGTCAGAAGTCCAAGACCAAGGTGTTGGCAGGGTTGCTTCCTCCTGCGGGCTGTTAGGGAAGGACCGTTTCAGGCCCCTCTCCTGGCTCTTGGTGTTCTGCAGGCGATCTTTGGTGTTCCTTGACCTGTAGAAGCATCATGCTGATCTCTGTGTGCCTCTGTGTGTGTCTGTGTCCACATGTCCCCTGTTTACAAGGACACCAGTCATTTTGGATTAGAGACCCACACCACTCCAATAGGACTTCATGGTAATGAATTACATCTGCAATGACCTTATTTCTGAATGAGGTCATGTTCTGAGGGGCAGGGCGTCAGGAGCTCAACATCTACATTCTGGGGACACAGGTCAGCCGGTAACAGAGGAAGAACTGCAAAAGAGGGTCTGCGCCAGGTGGTCTGCAAGGTGGGAGGAGGTGGGGGCAGGAGGACAGGCCCATGGCAAGCTTGAAAATGTGAAAGACCTTGGCTGAGCCCAGAACAAAATGGAAGGCTGGGGACACTGAGGGTGCAACATGAAAACAGAGAGCAGGGGCAGGGCTGGCAGGGCCCTGGTGGCAAAAGCAAGTTGGAGGTGGTGTCATTCTCAGGGGTTGGGACCCCAAGCTGCCCAGGTTATAGAAGATACTCTGGGCTCTTCTCTGTTCTGTTCCCCACCTCCTCTGTCTGCCAGCAAGGGAAGGTAAATTCTTGATCAGGTGGCAGACACAGGGCCAGGGTGGTGTCCAGCCCACAGCCCACTGATGCAGGATTCAGAGACAGATCATGGCACAGCAGGTGCCCATGCCACTCACGTGTTGGCTGGGTGGGCTTGGAACTTTGACCTTTGTGGAGCTCTGAGCTTTAAATCCCCCTGGGCCACTGGACACCCTCCCTCCTGGCACTCAGACCAGGTTGGGGAACTGCAGGGACCTGTCCAGAGGCAGGAGCAGCAAAGGTCGGCAGAACCAGGAGGCACCAGGCCGAGGCCAGCCACTCTTGGGCCCACAGGCATGCAGGGCTCCAAGTCGGTGGTCACCTCCCAGACCTGTGCTCTGTCCTTTGGGAATCACACCACCGGGGGCCTCCCATGCAGCTTACCTCGCAGCGGGCAAACGTTTTTATCCATTCCCTGAAATTAAACTTTCCCATTTTTCATTATCAAATTCCGAGCTGGTGTCATCTCCCCCATGCCGGCGTGCGGCACTCGTTTACAACGCCCGAGATTAATATTAGGTGTTTGTAAAAGGCGAATATTAGCTTCTCCCTTATATCTGTCAGAATTAATAACTTCCCCATCACAGATAACTCCGGGTCAATATTAGATTCGCAGATGAGGCTGGAAATAAAATGTATGGAAATATAACGTCTCATTTGTACGTATTCAAAAGAGGCCCTTTCATTATTGAAATTCAGCGGCAACTGTTCAAAGGTCAGAGGACTTTGTGGCCTGGAAATACCCACCATCTGGCCCGGGCAGTTGAGAGCTAGGACAAATTGGTGCCCCTCCACAGGGAGCCCGGGAGGATGCGGGAGGCAGCGCTGGCGCGGGTGGGCAACTCTGCCAGGAATTTTTATAGGGCAGAGAGGGATCGAGAGCTTACCCACAACCGTCCCAGCTCATGCTGGGACCCAAGCCAGGGCCTGGCATGGGCACCCCGCCAATGGCTGCCGTCCATATGCCCTCGCCACCTGAGTGCCAAATTGGGGGCACGGGTTGCCTGTCTTCCTTCTAGCAGCTGGGTAGCCAACGTGCAGGCAACAAGGGGTTAAAAGCCAGTGTGCAGGAGGACCCGTCATTTCCCAGAAAATCCATGCCACCCCCAACCTCACCCACCACACTGGGGGGATACAGACAGCGGCCTCCAAGATGGGCAGGCCCACCTCCCCGTTTGGCAATCGCTCATAAATCATAATTGACAAGCATAATTTTTCCCTTGAGCAGCAAGGGTGCTTTATTTAGTTGTTTCTATTTTATCTGGTTGTGGAAGATGATGCCCCCCCCTTCCTCACCACTTTGACTGTTTCCCATAATAATAAAACTCCCCACGAGGCTGGGATGAGATCTGATTCCATGAACTCCTCCTGCCCTGGGGAAAGAGCAGCTTGGGAGTCAGCCCCTGAAGCCAGGGAATTGGAGGAGCCACCAGCAGGGACTCCAAGGTTGACAAAATGAGCTGAGGCTCCAAAACCCCAGTAGAGAGGGGCTGCTGAGCCCCACCCCAGCCTCCCCTCAGCTGGGGTGCTCCAAGACACCTCTCCTCCCTCATGAAGGGGTTGTAGCACCCCAGGACCCCAAAAGCAGAATAGAGGATGCTCAATGAGGGGAAGGGGCTCGCCTGCCACAGAGGAAGAGGTCAGAGTTGGCACCCCAGGCCCCTAGCAGCAGGCACCAGGTCCGTCCATGGGAGCATCACCCTGATCCTTTTATGGGTTCCTGGGAGCAAAGGCCCAGGAGTGTCTCTACTGACCTTTGGGTCTCGAGGTCACATTCCTAAGGTCCACAGGACACTCTCCACAGAAGCCTACCTACTGGTCATCTTACAGATGCTGGCACCCTTGTGGTTAGATGGTAAAAGGGGTTGAGTCCTGCATGTCCCCAGGTCCCTAGCCCCAAGCTGTCTCAACTTCTAGAGAGCAGAGGGTCAGCCCTCCCCTCCAAGGGCCAATAAAGAAAGCCCTCAGGAAATCCTTCAGCCCAGCCCTCCAGCCCTGGCGGCTTGGGGAGGCCATTCTTTTTTGCTGCTCAGAAACCCCTCTCTGGTTCCCATAAATGACTTAAGCTTTTCCCTGTTAAGGGCTCCTTCCAGCTGGGCTGCCATTGAGGTCCCCCCTCCAGGGCTGTGCCTTTGTGGGGAAGGGGCCGCTGCTCTGGGGAAGATGAAGGAAAAAGGCCTTCTCTTTCTTTCCCCCTAAGCCCCTCAAACTGGCGGTGACCCACAGTTAAATCCCTTTTAACAAGGCCCACTTCCTCACCAAACCAGTTAAAATGCTCCAAAAATAAACAAGGTTCAGGGCAAGTTTTTCCCTGAAACTCGAGAGGCCAGCATGGGGAGGAGGGGACTATGCGAGACCCTTACCTGACGGAGCAGTGTGCTGCCTTCCAGATGGGGCTCTGATCAGTACCCCACCTGCAAAGATGGGGTGCTAGGCCTATCCACTATTCTCCCAAATGGGGTGCTGGAATGCTTCCCCTCTCAGCAAAGATGAGGTCCTGGGTCTGCCTCCCCTGCATTCAAAGATAGGGTGCTAGAAGTTTCCTTACTTGAAATATGAGGTCCTCGGCCTTCCTTCCCTGCCTGAAATTCCTCCACAGAACAGCATCACTGGGCTGAGAAGTGACTATTCCTGTGATAAGCCTGGGCCACCTGAATTCCCCCTTCCAACCACCAGCCATTCTTGCTAGGCCCCCCATGGAACATTCACCAAAGTGAGCCATGAAGCTTGAGCCTCCCCTGCCTGACCAGTGGTGTGAGGGTTGGCCAAAGGCAGACTTGTTCCACCATTGCCATGACTGCCTCTCATACCTATGCTCTCCAGATTGGAGCTGGGGTATCAGTAGGAGCCAAGCCAGGATGTGGGGCTTGAGGAAGTATGTTCCCCAGAGGGCATTGGGGAGCCCAAACCCTCATCTTCTTTTTAGAGCAGGCACATCCTCAAACCCCTCTCAAGCTACAGCCACAGTCACCCTGGGTCACCCAGGGATCAGAGCCCCACTCCAAGTGAACCACAGAGCCTCCTCAGGGGCAGGGAGAGCAACTGGGAGCAGCGAGGTGCAACAGCCCACGTGCACACTGGCCACGGCCATGGGCATGCCACAGGCCAGGCCACATTTGCACCTCTAGTGGGAGTCCTTTTATCTCCCAGAACTTGCCACCTTCATTGGAGCTGAAAGAGAAAGAGGAATGAAGCCAAGGACTTGCTCACAGGGCCCAGAGCCAGCGGGTATGCAATGCAGACCCCTACCAAGGCTGCAGGGTGCAGGGGGCACCTGGGCACTCAGGGGGCTCATTACTTGGAGGGGACAGCCCTGTGTATCTGCTCCCCTCCCACAGCCCACCAAGAAAGCAGCCTTGCTGAGAAGCTCCCAATCCCACACAAAAATACCATACCCACCCCAAGATCCATCCCCCACCCATCTCTCCATCCACCCTCAAACATTAATTGAGCATTTTATGTGCAAAATACTGATCTTCAAACAGCAAGGATACAGTGGCTGCTGTGGAGATGAAATGTTTGGTGTCATCACACCTGGAAGGAAATGAAACCACCTCATGTGGTTTGAGAAAAAACAGGAGAGGATGGCTCCTGCAATCCAGGGGTCAGGGATGGCTCCTGCAGTCCAGGGGTCCATGTTTCAACCAAGTCCTATGGTGAGGGGAGCTGGATGTAACGGCTCAGAAAAGAGCCGCAGGCCAAGATAAAGCAGGTGCACCCGATGCAAAGAGTTTACATGTTCTAGAAAATGTAGGAGAGCAGGATGAGGTTTACCAAAGGAGAAGTTAATGTCCACTCCCAAGACTGCTCTCATCAAAGTGTCTCTAGTGGGCTGCAGTGGGCCCTGGCTTAGCCCTGGGCAACCCCAGCAGGTCCCCTGTACCCACAGAGCAAGAATAGCCAGTAGGCCTTGGGGACTGTGGGATAGGAGGGAGATCCTGGGTGTGGAGCCCTTCCTGACATTGCTCAGCCAATGCCTGGACAGCAGTTCCTCTGGCCCACAAGTAGCAGGCTGTGAGGCCCTAAGGGCTGCAGGTCCAGGCTCCAGCTGGCATGGTGTATTGGTGGGCTGGGGCTACACAACAAAGTAGCTCAGACTCTCCCCCTTAACCACAGACATTCTCTCACAGTTCTGGAGACTGGAGGACTGAAATCAAGTGTCA
Organism: Glaucomys volans; assembly: GCA_020662805.1. Taxonomy (NCBI): domain Eukaryota; kingdom Metazoa; phylum Chordata; class Mammalia; order Rodentia; family Sciuridae; genus Glaucomys; species Glaucomys volans. The sequence goes on from JAJEJO010000908.1 coordinate 126,150, forward strand.
GCAGGACTGGTTCCTTCTAAGTGTTCTAAAAGAAGGATCTGCCCCAGGCCTCTCTCTGGGCTTGTAGATGGGCATCTTCTCCCTGCATCTACTCACCTATGCACATCTGTGTCCTAATCTCCCCTTTATGTAAAGATACCAGGTATATTGGATTGGAATCCACCTTATTCCAATCTGATCTCACTTTAACTAATCCCATCTGCAATGACTATATTTCCAAATAATGCACATTCTGAGGTACTGAGGGCTGGAACTTCAATATATGAATGGGGTAGAGGGTTGCAATTCAACGCATAACACACAGAGTATGGGAGAGGCTACTTATCTCTCTTATCCTCCAGGGGATCATTCATTCATTGTTCCATTCATTCCTTCTCCTAAGTCCTGCCAGTGAGTGAGCCTAGGACAAGGCAGAACTAGACCTGGGTGACTCTTGGTTGCTGTTTGTGTTAGTCAGAATTCCACCACTGTGACAAAATGCCTCTAATAAACAATTTCAATGGAAGAAAGGTTTACTTTGGCTCACAGTTTCAGAGGTTTCAGTGCTTGGTCTCTTGGCCCTGTTGCCTTTGGGCCTGTGGTGAGGGAGAACATCATGGTGGGGTATGTGTGGTGGAGGAAACTGTCTACCTCATGGTGTGCAGTAAACAAAGAGCCAGAGAAAGGAAGAGGTTGAGGTTCCCATATCCTCTTTAAGAGCACACCCTTAATGACCCAACTTCCTTCCAATAGGCCCCACCTCCTAAATGTTCTACCACCTTCTAGCAGTGCCATCAGCTGGGGACCAAGCATTCAACACATGGGCTTTTGGGACAAATTCAAAATCCAAACCATAACCCTGTTTATCTCTATTTTAGTCAGCTTGTTTTGCTACAGTGACCAAAAGACCTGACAAGAACAATTTTAGAGGAGAAAAGTTGATTTGGGGTTCACATTTTCAGAGGTCTCAGTGCATAGATGGCCAACTCCATTCCTCAGGGCCAGAGGTAAGGCAAGACATCATGGTAGAAGAATATGGTAGAAGAAAGCCATTCATGACATGGCACCAAGAAAAAGAGAGAGAGAGAGAGAGAGAGAGAGAGAGAGAGAGAGAGAGAGAGAGAGAGAGTCAGAGTCCAAAGAGTAGGGACAAAATATATATCCCAAAGGCATACCTCTACAATGACCCACCTCCTCCAGCCAAACCCCATTTGCCTACAGTTACCACCCAGTTAATCCTTATCAGAGGATTAATGATTAGGTTAAGGTTTTCATAACCAAATTGGATCACCTATAAACTTTCTTGCATTATTTCATATGTGAACTTTGGGGGATTACCTCATATCCAAACCATGATATTCCCTCTCTGAATTGCAAGTTCCCCGAGAGAAAGGTTGGGTCTTATTTGCCTGCCACTATATTCTTAGGGTCCAGCCCAGGGGAAGTACCTAACAAATGTCCATCACAAGAAGGGAGGAGAGAACTGATTCCCAGTCCTCGAGCTGTTCAGTCTTAGGGCATATACCCACATGGGCACTGCCATGAGAACACATTGCATGCTGTCGGGGAGGGAGGGTGGACTGGCAAAGGACCTTCTCCTGGCTGAAGTGCTGAGACAAAAGTAAAAAAGTGAAAACCATTCTCAGAGGCCAAAGCCTGCTATCCTTTTGCCATAAGCACCATTTACTAAATGGTCAGAAGACCACATCTAGTAAGTGAACTCTTGGGATGGATGGACGGATGGATGGATGGATGGGGGGTGGATAAATAAGATGGATGGCAGGAGTCAGTGAACCCAGCCATAATCCTCCTCCTGAGCCTTGCTCTGAGCTATAGCATGAAGTCCACAGCTCCTCTGGCATCCAGTCTATGCTTGTCCTCCCCCTGCTATTCTCCAGGCTCCCTCTGCTCCACCTGGCTGGGTCATTGTCACTGCCTCCAACACACTTTCACATCCTATTCACCATCCCATCATGCTGATATCGTTACCATCCTACGCTTCTCCCCTCCTGGACCCCTTTCTGGGCTTCTCCCTCTCAGGTCCCCTGTGTGTTCTCAGATGGTGGTGGGCCTGCTGCTGACTTCTCTCCCTTCCTACAGTGAGGCCAGCAGCAGGCCACTGCCCCATAGTATCCCTGTTCCCTGAGCCAGGAAACCTCTGAGTCCAGACTTGAAATTCTCCTTCCAGGAACTGACTCTGCAGTGTGAGTTTCCTGGTGATGAGAAATCATCTCCAGGGCCCCTTCTCCCGGTCCCCAGACTCTGGCCCCACTGCCTATGCGACCTAGACTTTGTGATATTCTAAACCCCTGCTCAGGACACAGGTCCTGATCTTGTGTACATAATCAGAAGCTCCTGAGGGGCCAGAAGTAGGAGGAGGGAGGACAGGGATCACCTGGGGGGTGTCTCCTCTCCTAGAGCCTGGCAGGACTTGGGCCCACCAAGCTAACTCTTTAAGTCCCTGAGCTGCTGTGTTTCAGGGAGTGGAGATTTTACTTCATGTCAAGAGCATAAGGCAGCTTCATGAGTGTCCTCCAAAGTGGACAAGGCAAAGGACTGCCCTGTGGCTCACCCTGTGCTGTGAGTGAAACTCGAGATGCTGGGAGGGCGAACAACACCCTGCCCTGGGCACACAGCAGCTCTAGCCTCAGGCAGTGCCCACACCATTGGAGGGCCAGCTTGAAGTGCTCCAACCCCAGCTCCAGGCCTCTGGGCTTCTGTCTGAGTCTGCACATTGGCCACATGGCTGCATCTGGGCTCAGGTGAAGGTCTGAGCCCAACCACACAGCGCATGGCTGCAGAGCCATGTCACCTCACTCAGTGTGGTCCTTCCCTCCCTTCTTAAAGCTTGCCCCGGCCTTCTTGGGGGAGGGTGCATTTCCATATCACACATTCTGTGATCTCTGTGACCTTTCAGGCACATTTACTCCTGGCACGTTGGCCAAATGACAGGTCCTCCCTCTGAGACATCTGGGTCAATGCCCAATATCCACAAAGCTCCTGATCCAACAGAGCCTGCTTGCCTCCTCCCTTAGCACCTGGGCCACCTCCGTCACCCACTTCCCACATCCAAATCCACCTTTCCCAAGTGATGTGAGGCCCTGGAGGCCAGAGGCCAGGCCTGGGTGGTCTGGGGCCCACATCACACTGGCACAGCAGGGCTCCTTGCAGGCTTGCTGGACACCATAGGCCCAGATTGGTTTTGCAGGCACTCCCTAGCATTCAGAGTCCTCTTGGAATGTGAGCAGAGAAACAGTTCATTTTCCCCTGGAGAGTATGAACCCAAATCCCCGGGTCTCCAGGTCATGCCCTCTGGCAGTCCGTAGCCCCAGGGGACAGCCCAGTCCTCTGCCCTCCTGCCAGGACCCTGCACAGCCTGCCATCCTGCCTCCTGGGGGGCATTTCAGCACAATGGGCTTGGCGGCCCCTCTGCTTCCCAGGCGGATGTGATGGCAAATAGCAGGCGCTTGGCATATCCTCGGGATTTCTGAGCATAACAGAAATGTCAGGCGGATTTTAATGAAAGGCTGTGTGCTTCTGGGGATTGACAGGCCGACACAGAATCCTAATTTTCAGATGGCTTGTTCTCAGGGCTCTTGGCACCCTGGGCCAGAGTTGAGGGGAGCCCCCTAAGTGCTCCTGGGGGTGCTGGTCCATCTCCCCCATTTGCAGCAGCCACCACCCCTCGGCTGACAGACTCTCCTTCCAGGGTCTGGCCACCGGTTCCGAGTCCTAATTTAGAAACCAAATTACTTCTCTTCCTCACCCGCAGCAGTTGGATGGCTGCCTTTTGCCTACACTTTGTGAACGTGTGGTGGAGGAGGCAGTGTCCCCTCCACTGACGTCAGAAGGGCTGCTGACAGCGCAGCGGCAGCCCTGGGCAGGTGCCACAGGGTGGAGGGCCTGGGGCCAGGCAGCCATTGTGGCTGAGGTAAAGGGAAATCCTGCTTCATGGTCAGCTCCAGATGTCACAGACATTGACCAAAGGGCCAGAGTTGGGGGCCATGAGGAAGGGCCCTTGCCCTCATCAGTGAAACAGGTGGTCACCCCCTGTGGGCTGAGTGCCTCACCCTCTGATGTGAGCTCCTCAGGTGCTTTGGGAGGCTCCTTCTGGGCCAGGGCAGCTCCAGGTGCTAGAGACAGTACAGAGCTAGACAGGCAGGACTCGGGGTGGATGTCAGGGTAGGCTGGAGGGATTGAGCCACCCACATTGTTACCATCCCCCTTTGTAGTGCAATTGCAAGCCCCTACAAGTCTCTTCCCTCCTGACTTGATCATCCAATCCCTGCTCCCAGGAGCTAAGGTCTGCTAGGAGGGAGACAGACCTCACTAAGCAAAATGAACCAGGGGTTGTGGGGTTGGGGGCAGTGATTCACACTGGGACTTGGCAGGGCTGCTGGGGAATTAGAGGCCTGGGGCTCCCACAGTCTGCTGGCACTTGAAAGGGACCCCAGGTGTGAAAGATCTCCAGTCTCTATGCTGTCCTTCACCTGACCCCTCACTCAGACTTCCAGGCCTGGATCAGCTCCATCTCTCTGGCTAAGCAGGGGACATGAATGGGCAGCTCCCAGACTATAGTCTGGCAAGCCCCGTCACTGAGAAAAACAGAGATGCTCAATCTGATGGCCTCAAGCAGGCTGGGTATCAACCCTCTCCCCTCCCTAGGGTCTTAGCATCATCAGCCTGGTGCTGAAGGCCTCTGGGTGACTCCTCAATCTAAATCCTTTCCCTTTAAGGGGCTGAACCAAAGCTTGGAACCCAAGCCAAGAATCTTACCGAGAAACCTGAGCTGAGAGGAAAGCTAACCCTCTTAGGGGCAGCACAATCTGAGAAGGCTGCCTGGAGGAGGTTGGTACTGTCAGACCTCACAACACAGCACAGATATGATGAGGGCAGCAGGCAAGGAGGCAGTTCCAGAGCAGGGACAGAGTGATAGAAGAGATTGGGCCAAGGACCCCACCCTGCCTGCAGGCAGGGAAGCATGGGCAGACCCAGCGCAGAGTCTGGGAAGCTTCCTCTGACTCCACTGGAAGGCAGAGAGCAGGCAAATGTGCTCTGAAGGGTGCAGAGGTCCGAGCTGATAAAACCAATCCCGAACAGTTCACCCACCAACAGGCCTAAGGGACATGGGAGCCACCAGTCCAGGATCCGACTGAGAGCCTGAAGGGATTCAACAGTGGATAAAGTTCACAGCCACTGCTGGAGACAGCTGGTGGAGGTGAGGGGAAAGCAAGCATCAGGTCACATTGGCTCTGGCTGTCTGGAATGTGCTTAGGACCCTGAAGTCCCACCCCACCCTCACCAGGGCTCTCCTCTGGATGATGTCCCTGTTACTCACCCAGACTCCTCCCTGCACTCACCCCTTTCCTGTCCTGCTCTGGCCACCAAGCCTCCTTTCCAATCCTCGAATGCACTGGGCTCCCTCCCAGACTACTCTGCCTGCCAGCAGTGCTGGGGCTCCAGGCGGCTGGCCTCCTCCTCCTGCCCTCCCTCTCCACTCACAGCGCTCCTGCACAATGGCTCCCGTGGCGGGATTGGCTCCCTACCTCCATTCTCAGAACGTTCTGTGGGGGTCCCTTAGACCCCTCACCATTCTGGGAAGCAATGTGCTCATTTGGGCTCTTGTGTGTTTGCCACCACCTGCCCTTCACCCCCACTTGACCATGAGCACTTTGAAAGCAGGGCCCATGGTAATTGCCAGGACACAACCCCAGTCTGGCACTTAGTCCATGGTTACCACGGGCCAAGGAGGTGAGTGAATCGATGAGCAATCCGGGCCATGATTCACACCGGCCTGTGCCAGCACTCACCGGGAATGACCTCAGTCTCTAGGTCTGTCCCTGCCACCAGATGGGAGGCATCCAGTGCACTGCAGGGTCTGACACCCTGTGTCTCGGGGGACACAGTACTTGAAGCATTGGTCAATGGGGCTGGCTGACCTGCTGACTGACTAGGAAAGGAAGTGTGAGGCAGTGAGTCCCTGTCCTCTTTCCTTTGCCCCTCCCCCGCAAGGCCACAGGTCCCAATCACTCAGCCCTCCTCAAGGAGGGGGTGCCAGGGAGCATGGCAGAGGGTACTCCCTGAACCACTCCTGGGCATTGCAGTTCTAAAACCTACACACTGAAGCTCCACAAATAACCCCAAAGAGGAGCAGAGATCAATGCCCTGGCCTATCGACAAAACCTTCCTCTGCCGTAATGCAGATATTTTTCACATTTTTATTGTGTTCATGTATGTTGATTCATAGCGGTTTTGTCAATAAAAACACACCACACAAAGTCTCATAGTAAAACTGTCACCAAAAATTATTTATAACTATGATAACAGCAAATTATATATCGAAGGAGATTTGTGGTGGTGGGTAGGATAGAGGATGTTGGTTGGCGCTGTGGGCTCAGAAGAAGACCCCTCCAAACACCTGGGTCACCTGTCTGCTTCTCCTCCTACCCACCCTGCCTGCTCCCATGGAGGACCTGCTCCAGTTCAGGTCCTGCTCCCAAGTCCCGTGGGAGGTGACATCATGGAGAGAGTCAACACTGACCAACAGGGGGAATGTGAGTGGTCCAGTTACACAAATGCCCACAGTGAGAGAGGACCATTTTTCACCTAGAAAGACAGGAAGATCTCTTCAAGGAAAACGACAACTGGGCCACCTCTGGAAGATCAGTTGTGTTTCAAATACTCCGGAAGAAAGAAACAGTGCACAAAAAAGCTTGCAGGCAAGAAAATGCTTACCATGTTCCTGAAACAAGGAGGCAACACACTTAGTACCCTCAGCACATGATCCTGCAGGAAGGGATGCTCGGGAAGACCCTAGATCAACACGCACCTGCACGAGCCTGTGCTTCCTGGCAGATGGTGACCATCCCCTGATCTATTCAATCAATAAAAGTGTTTTTCTATGATTTCTTCCTTGGAAAATTTACTCCCTGTTTTTGGCATTTCATGGGCAAAGTATAAATTGTGGAGGTGGCACGAACTATAAAAACATGCTTTTCTTTTAAACTATAAATGTGCCAAGAGGTGGTGCAGGGGGCCGGGGCTTGGGGGGAACCTTAGATCCCTAGTGGCTGCTGCCTGTCGTTACAGACAATAATCGGTGGGCATGGGCAGGAGCGGTGGGCGGGCCGCGTGCTGGTCCTGGGTAAATGGCGCCCGGGCAAGCCAGGGGCGGAGAAACTGGTGGGGAGAGGAGGAGGGGGCAACTTCTCCAGAGCCATGCTTGCTATTTTGGGCAATTAACAAGGAGGCAGGGATAATTTTTTTTTTCCTGGAATGTCTGCCTGGGGGTCAGAAATTTATACTTACATCAATTGGTTGGGTAAATGGGAAAGAACACATTAAAAAAAAAAAATCAGTGGAAGATTTCTGCTCCACACCAGCAGCCCTTTTCCTGCACATCTTTCTCTTTATGCGGTTTTGTCTCAGTGATTTGAGCATGTTCTAATTTTGTCATTCAAGCCATCTGACTTTCACTGCTCTATACAAACAAAACCTAATTTAGTCTGAGATGTTTTAAGTCATAACAATGACGGATGGCCAGGGTTCAGGTGTGGTGGAATATTTAAATACCTAGTCTATATTTTTCTGATATAAAGACAGGCAGCTTTTTGTACTCTGATTAATTATGATTTTGCATTTCAGAAAAAAATAGCTTTTTCTATTCTACATTATTAATTGGTTATTTAATTAGGAATTCTCCAAGCTTCAGATGTTGGGAAGCTAAATCTGTGAGTGGGTTTGAAAAAAGCCGAGCTCCATCCTGTTGCCTTTTTGTATCTTATGAAGGTCACAATAAGACGTGATTGTTTGGCATAGCGGCAGTGAATTATGCCACCCAGGCAAGCTTTTAACCTATGTGCCTTCACTCTGAGTGAGACACACGGGCATGTGCTCTCTTTAAACCGTTCTCTATTGAAGAGGATTCAATCACCATAATGAATCTGAGGCCAGGCAGCAATCTTCCGCACTGAAAGAATTTCTAAAAGATTGTAGAATTTGTAAAACGAACAGCTCGCAGACTAAATGGCTGTGTGGGTGAATCAATTATTGCAAGGCCCCGAGTAGTCATAATATTTAGTACATATCATAGAGTGTTTCAGGTACAATAAGATATGCTCGTTTTTCCCTGCTCCTGCTGCAAGTGGTACCCAACGCCTGCAAACAAGCCCAGCCGATCCGCAGCATCCCGGGAGAGCAGGGTCAAGTTGAACGCGATGGTGCGCACATCCACTCGTGAGCGTGGGCATGTGCGTGCGCGGGCCAGGAGGGGCTGCCTGCCTGGGGAGGCCGGGGTGCGGGGAGCTGCCGCGTCTCCTGCCAGCCTCGCCACAATCCCATCAAGTCCGCTTCCCAAACCCACGGAGATGCTAAGTTGCCAGTTCTCTTTTTTTAGAGTCTGGTTTTGAACCGTTTCCTTATTAATACAATAATTATTTTTCTCTGACAGCACCATTTATAACCATCTACTCTGTGTCCAACTAGCCCTGTTTTCATTAATCAGTGGGCATGGAGACGACTGTCATCACCTCTCTGGATTATGACTTATCGGCCTCATGCAGGCTCCTTTCGGGTGGACCACAAATCAGGTGAGGATGGAGCTTTTCTGGCTGCCTGGTGGGAAAGCTGCTCACACACAGGCCTCCTGTTCTGTCTGAAGACCTTGACTTTAGGGAAGGGCATCCAGGGAATCCCAGGGAACTCAGAAAGACTGCCTCCACAGTGCTTTCGAAGTTGTAAGACAACCATCGTTGGGAATGTAAACTAGTCCAGCCATTGTGGAGAATAGTATGGAGGTTCCTCAAAAACCTGAAAATAAATCTTCCACACAATCCAGCTCTCCTACTACTGGGTATATATCCAAAGGAAATGAAATCGATGTATCAAAGAGATACATGCACACCCATTTTTACTGCACCACTATTCACAACAGCCGAGAGATGGACCCAATGTGTCCACTGAGGACAGAGGAACAAAGAACAATAGAATACTATTCAGCCACCAAAAAGAATGACATCCTGTCATTTGCGGCCACTGGATAGAACTGGAGGTATGTCAAGTGAAATAAGCCAGGCATAGAAAGACAAGTACTTCATGTTCTTACTCACATGTGGAAGCAAAAAAGTTAATTTCATAAAATTGAGAGTAGAGGGGTGGTCTCCAGAGCCTAGGAAGGATAGGAGAGATGGAAGGAGTTCAGATAATGGTACCAAAAGACAGTTAGATGTGGGAATAAATTCTAATGTTCTATAGCATCTTATAGCAGTAGAGTTGTTATGCCTTATAATTTATTAAATGGTATTAAGAACTAGTAGAGAGGAGTTCAAAGTGTCCCAACACAAAATCATAAATGGATATGCTATTTATCCTGATTTGATCATTACACATTGGATACATTTATCAAATGATCACACTGTACCCCACAAGTATGTACCATTATGTGTCAACTTAAAATCAAATTCAAAAAATATTGTAAGATCGGGAGTACCCACCTCCTTCAAGCATTGTGGGAGGGCTGGATGGAATCCAGGGGGAACTTAACAACACCATGGTGTCATCAGGCACAAGTCTCAACTGCTGGAGTTCTAGAGGAAACCTACCCAGCCAAGGTGGTGCTAGAGATGAAAGTTGCAAGGATTGGTATTGAGATGAGGTCATATGTTGGCTATTTCTAGAAAGAAGCTGGGATATCCTTGAGGTCCCTTTAATGCAACATCTCAGATGCATCTGTTAGCACTGCAACCCTGACCCCTCCCATTAGCAATCTGCCCTAGAGGAGAACACAGTGTCTGGCATTCCAGGTTCTCAAAGCCTCAGACTCAGCATGTCTCTGTGCCCTTGACTTATGCTCCCTGGAAAAATCTGTCCACACTGAGGTCCATGAAGCTACACCTGTACCTTCAGAGGGTAGAAACATCTGGTCCATGGTGAACTTTAGTCTGGCTTTGGCCCTGTGACTGCTCATTTGGCACAAAAACTCTGATGTCTTGAGTGGCTTGCCATTCTTGGCTGGTAAGGAGATAAAAAAAAAAAACTCTCGTGTTGTTCTAACTCCTTGCAGATCCTTCTTCCTGTGAACCTCACCTTTGAGCACCCTTGATTAAACAGAATAGAAAAGTTAAATTCTTTCTTGAAGTCTCTGGCTGGTAGTCCACAGAGCCAAGATTCAAGCACTGGTCTCTGAAGCCCTTTTCTCCTCCCTACAGTGCATCTCCTGGCTGGGTGCCTTCCCCTTAGCTAGTTCCTCCATGGATCATGCAGGACACCTGACTCATTCCCAGAGAAGAAACGATGTTCTCTTCCTGGATAAGCCCTCAGCAGTTCCCTCACTAGCTTGTTCAAGCAGCAGCAAATGGGTCAGACTATTTCCAAAACATCCTCTCAGCCCCACTCTCAGTGGCCTCATTCCAATACTCCACTGACAGAAGAGGAATCAATAAAAGTAGCTTGAAAGCTACATAGCAATAAGACCCACATGAATAAAGAATATCAAGTACTGAGGAAGAAATTAATAAAAAATATGTCCAAAAGCTTTACAGGGAATATTATAGAACTTTATCAAGAGCTTTTATAGAAGTCTTAATTCAATGGAGAACATACCATATTCATGGATTGGGAAGTTGAACATGGTATAGACGTCAGTTCTCTGCAGATGGACCCATTGGCTCAATATCATTTCATTTAAAATCCAAACAGGAACTTTCAAGAAACTTGTTAAATGAAATGGAAGAATATGGAGGCAAGAATAGCCAGAACTCTTCTTAAGATCAAGAATATCAAGGAAAGACTTGCCCATTATATCTCAGGACTTAATGTGAACCTAAAATGCAGTAAAGTAAAAGTAAAATGCAGTGAGGTATTAAAGCAGAGGAAAATATATCAACCAGATAAATAGAAAGTCTAGAAACAGAATCTCACTCTAAGGTATAGTATTCAGTATATGAAAAATTTAGGTCACATGGGGGGGGGAGGACAAATGCCCTCACTGTTGAGTAAATGAAACTGAAAAATGATTAACCATTTGAGAAAAGAAAAAAAAAAGTAACTTCTCTTCATATCATGTTGACAAACCAAATCCAGATGGATTAAAAACAGAACTTGAAACTTCTTGGTATAAAATGTATCCAAATATCATTTAGACCTCCAGGCAGGAATATATTTCCTTAAAAAGACATCAGTAATGCTAAAGAAAAATATTAATATAATCAACCATGTTAAAGTTAAGAACTTTTGACCCAGCTATCCCACTCCTTGGCCTATACCCAAAGGACTTAAAATCAGATTACTACAGTGATGCAGCCACATCAATGTTCATAGCTGCCCAATTCACAATAGCTAGATTGTGGAACCAACCTAGATGCCCTTCAATAGATGAATGGATAAAGAAACTGTGGTATATATACACAATGGAATATTACTCAGCCATAAAGAAGAATAAAATTATGGCATTTGCAGGTAAAGGGATGATGGAGACTTATGCTAAGTGAGATTAGCCAATCCCCCAAATCCAAAGGTCAAATGGTCTCTCTGATAAGTGAATGATGATGCATAATACAGGGTGGAAGGGAGGCAAGAATGGAGGAAGGATAGATTGCATAGAGGGAAGGGAGGGGTGGGGTCGGGGTGGGGGGGTAATAATAACAGAATGAGACAGACATCATTGCCCTGTGTACATGTATGAATGCACAGATGGGGTGACTCTACTTTGTGTACAACCAGTGAAACAATAGCTGTACTCCATTTGTGTTCAATGAATCAAAATTAAATAAATAAAAAAAAATTAAAAAAATTAAGAACTTTGTATTTATCAAAAGATACCTTATAAAAGTAAAAAGACAAGTCATAAGATACTTGTAATGTGTACAACTGAAACTATGAATAGTACATTGAATAGCATATCAATAATAAAAGCACAAGCAACTCAATGGGGAAAAGGCAAGGGACATGAATATGCATTTCACAGAAGAATAAATAAATAGGACCAATATGTTTATAACTAATAGAAGATCAACATCATTGGTGATGAGATGCAATCAAGACCATAATAAGAGATGATTTTATACTTTATATTTAATTATCATATACTAACAGCCTAGTAATACCAGGTGCTGGAGAGAATATGGATCCACATGATCTTTTATACATTGTTGGAGAAGCAACCACTTTACAAAATCATCTTGGAATCAGCTCCTACAATTTACTACTCTCAGCAATTCCAGTCCTAGATATATATAGGAACCCGGAGGCAATCCTGCATGTTTATAAAAGGAGAAAGGTACAAAACTGTTCATAACAGTAGTTTATAATGTCAGGATCCCAGAAACAATCCAAGTGTCCTTCACAGTAGAGCAGATAATATTTTCACCCAATGGAACACTGTATGGGAACACTGCATACCAGTGAACAATGTACAGATGCATTAGTACGAAAGAATCTTAGCAATATAAGATTGTTAAAGTAAGGCACAAATGTTCATACACAAGATGGCACCCTTCTAAAGTTAAAAATAACCAAATAAAATGTATGCTTGTGGGAATGCAATGTAGACATAATAAAGGAGAGCCAAGGAGAGCAAAAAATTGACAAGAGAATTGAGAAGATGGTTCCCTTGGGGATCAAAGGAGGTGGGGATACAGGGTGTTGGATAGATTATTAAGTTCTCAGTTTGTGCTCATATAATTGAAATATCATTTAAGTGATAATCCACATGGGCCATGCACAGAGCAAGGGTGAGTGTGTAGGAAGCAAGGATGATGATAAATCTGTTCCACATACTCAGGTTTAACCTGCCAAAAGCACACATGCATTGCGCTGGAAATTTCACTCCTAAGGATGCATCCCAAGGAAAATAGTCAGAGTTGTGTGCAAAGAGCTGTGCACAGGCTGGTTAGGACTGCATTATTTTCCTAGCAGAAAACCAGGAAGAGCATTAATGCCCGACCATGGAGGATTGGCTAAATAAACACATGGTACCATCGTGAGATGGAATATTAAAAAGTTTCAAAAAGTAGGGTGGCATTTTGTACATATGTACCCTGGGGAAACGAAATTAAAATGAAATGCAGCAGAAAATCTGCAACTCTGAAAGTATGATGGAATTACCGGTGATTCTTTGGTTTTTTTTTTTTTTCATCTTTTTTATCATCTATATAGGATTAGGCTAGCCTATCATTTTTAAAGGTGTATTTAAGAGCATGGTACCACAGTTTGATATGAGAAAAAAAGTTTCTGTGAACAAGACTCTTTTTCAGATATTGGAAGAATTACTTCCTCACTTGGGCAAGGAGGACACTTTTTAATATTTTAGCTTTTCATACTTTATATGTTAAAATAAAATGTTTACTGTAGAAACCAGGACAATAGAGAAAAACTTAAAAAGAAATACCCCAGAAGTCCTACACCCAACACAGCCTTTCTTCCTTCTGGCCCTTTTCTCCAAAGTAGATGATAGAAATACAGGCCCTCTGCCAAGCTTCATCACAGTTGTGGGGATGATTAACTGAACGTGTAACTTGACTAGGGCTTAGTACCTAGGTATTGATCAAACTCAGATCTACATGTTGCTTTGAAGGTACTTGTTAGATGTGGTAAGTAGTTGCTTTGAGTAAGGCAGATTACCCTCCACAGTGTGGGTGGGCCTCATCTAATCAGTTGAAGGCACTAAGAGAAAAGACAGGTTCTCTGGGGAAGAAGGAATTTTGCCTCCAAACTGCCTGTAACATCAGTTCTTCCCTGGGTCTCTAGTCTGCTGATCTATGCTGCAGATTTAGGACTTCCCAAATACCATAATCAAGTAAGCTAACTGCTTAAAATCTTTGTCTTTCTAAAATCACACATACCCATGTGTATGTGTGTTTGTGTGTGTGCATGCGTGTCTGTGTACCTCTGTACTACCAGTTCTGTTTCTCTGGAGAACCCTGGCTAATACAGACTAATACAATTACATATATTTGCATTTAGAATTTTTCTATAACAGGATTCACATTCTATTTTCACATAACCTTGAACACATCACAAGCATTAGCCAAGGTTATTTTAGGTCTTTAAAAACCTTCTTAATGATAATAAATTTTTATGATTTATTTTTAACCAGTTCTCTATTGTCAGACACTTGCACTGTCCCCCACTTTTTCACTATCATAAGTAATGATGCAACTAACAGCTTATGACCATAATCTTTACATCACTGATTCAACTCTTACAATATTGATTGACTGATTGATTGTGCTGTAGATGGAACCCAGGGCCTCATGCATGCTAGGCAAGTGCTCTACCACTCAGGTTCACCCCACGGCAACTTTTTTTTTTTTTTCTTCAATGTAGCCAGGAGGCAAAGGTCTAAGGAGTCAGGGCCTGGAATCTAGAACTGGTTTGACTGGGTCCCATGGGATGTTCCATCTTGCATGGCCTCAGTGGGTTGACCTACATGATTTCCAAGAGCATTTCCAGCCACTAGTTCAACTCATGAGCGACATCACCAGCCTTTTTAATTTTATTTTGAGACAGGGTGTTACTAAGTTGCCCAGACTGGGCTCAAACCTGGAATCCTCCTGCCTCAGCCTCCCAAGTCGCTGGCATTACAGGTTTGTGTGACTGCCCTGGGTTTCTCCAGATCCATTCTTTCTTGGTCCCCAGTGTCACTGAGTCCCTCCACACCTCTACCCAGGCTTCTCCATCTGAACTGCCCTCAGGTCACCCAGCCACCCAGCCAGAAAACAAGGAAGGATCCTCACTATTTCTGTTCCCTTGTGAGTCCACCAGTGAGTCTTATCAGTTCTGAGCCAAAAATATATTTAAAATGTGTCCCATTACCTCCATCAGCCTCACCGTCCTCTCCTCTCCGAGGGTCGTAATAACCTACTCAACTACCTGTTTCCATGCTAGACCTCCCACAATCAGTTCCAAAGGGAGTGGACCTAGTGGTTTTCTTTAAGTCAGAGTCAGATCCGGTTATAGTCCTGTTTGGAACCCTTCCTGTTCCAGAGAACAGCCCTTCCAAGGCCAGCAAAGCCCTGGTGACTTTCCACCCTCACCCAGGCCTCTCTCTGCCTTGTGCCTTGCAATCCAAACTCACCAGACACTCCCAGGATCTTGGGTCCCTTGGCTGGCTTCTCTTCCCAGGAACTCTCTGCAGCTTGCTCCTGCTCATCCCTGGGTCTGGTTAATCGTGGCCTCCTCCAAGGTCTTTCCCAACCCCACCCTCATCCCTTGTGTCTACAGGTTCATTTTGTATTTATGTTGTTTTCCTCACTAGACTCCAAGTTCCATGAATTTAGTGATGAGACCTGTCTACCAGTGTCAATCACATAATAGGAACTCAATACAGACTTTTGAATAAATGAAATGTTTCTCCTTCAGATTGCTAGGAATCCAAACCTGCAGAAGCAGCAATCTACCTCCCAGGGCAGGAAAGCCAGCGAGGCAGGCTCCAGCCTCTTCCCAGCTCCCTCTGGTGAACAGTCAGACTTTCGGCAGCACAAAGAAGGCAGAGGCAAAGTGCATGCTCTGGTGGCAGAAGATAAATGGCTCACGACCCTCTCCAAAAACTCGGTCCCGTTTCCCCCAGGACCTAATTACGAGCCACACGTAGCAGGTGTACAGGCCTTCGTTTATCACGCAGGCTGGGCAGGATGGAGAGTTGGACACTATGCTTTAACATTCCCGGGGAACCTGGTGGCAGCCACAGGCAAGGACTGAGGCTGCACTGCCCCAAGGTTTCCTTGGGCAGTCCGTGAAGGAGAAAGTAGAAAAGTAGAAAAGGAAAGAGAGAAAGAGGAAGGAGAAGGAGGAAGAACAGGGGAAAGAACAGGAAGAAGGTGAGGAGGGTGGGAGAAAAGAAGAGGCAAAAGAGAGGAAGAGGAGATTGGCATGCTGGCCAGGACTTCTGAGATCAGATGAAATGGGACAGAAGAGGCCCATGCACAGCAGCGGGGAGGCCAAATGCAGTGCTCTAAGCTCTGAGCCTCTCCCTCCACCAAATCCACCCATTCTACCTGGGCCACCCGATGTTTCCCCTCTTTGCTTCTCTTGATCTGAGCCTCCCTTCACCTGAAGGTTCTCTGGGTCTTCGGCCCACAGGTCTCTCAAGAGGATAGGGACAGACAAGAAAAAGGCAAGACCACTCAATCAACGACCTGGGACCAAAGCAAACATCCCTTAAAGACCAAGGAAATGTGTCCTCACCCTCTACAGATAAAAATCAGCTTTCACCTTCTTCCGTTTAAGCACTTCCATCTAGTGTTCCGTCATGGCCACCCAGCTTTCCACATGGGCCTATCCTGATTATTGCAAATAAAGAAATAGCTCAGAAAAGTAGAATAACTTGCAGAAGTATTGGTCAGCTAGGGAGGGGCAGAGCTGGGGTGTGACAGTGGGTTCCTGGACCCCCAGCCAACACCTGCCCTCTGGGTCCTTCTCCAGGGGGACACACTGCTGATGAACATCCAAACCAGCATTCTCACGGAAAGCTCTCAGTGCTCAGTGGAGAAGTCGGTCCATGGTTCTAAAACATGACACTCCCCTAAATGGCCCTTTCACGTTCTCTCCAACAACACCAAAGAAAGAGAGAGGAAGAGAAATTCCCCTATGGGCATGAAAATGAGGCTCCCCTCAATGAACACATGCAAGATAACCCTTCATGAAGGCAGTTGTCAGTCAACCGCTTGGTCCCCTCTCCCAGAGACTTGCTCTGAGAAACGTATACAGCGCTGGTCCCTTACAATTTAGATGGTGTCGAAGCCAATGTTGTTGTTTTTTTTTTTTTTTCTTTCCCCTGAGAAATTCTTAACATGCTCCCATGACATGCTTGGGCCCTTAGCAGTGAGATCCCCAGGTCCTTAGCTGCCCCCTCTCAAAATGCACACTCTATACATTTGTTTACGGGGAGCTGCGGCGCTCTCTTGATTGCACAGCACTACAGCTTGCTGATGAGCTTTGCCGTTGACATTTCCACATTAGCTGGCTTTTGTCAATTGTGGCAGCCTAAGAAATTCTATCTTAAGGGTTGCTCTTTATTAAATTTGCAAGATACAAAACTGTGACTGACAAATAGTCTCCTTTCCCTTTGCAAATGCATAAATAACGGTCAGCAACTCTAAAGTAATTAGAATGTGCTCTCAATTTAAACAAAGATCGCCAAAGAGTTTTTACAAGGATCGGGGTGTCGGACATTTGGCTGAACAAAACATGTTCTTGATATTTTTCAACAGTTTTCAGCATGCAGATCTTTGGGGGATTCGAATGGGGGAGAGGGCGCAGCAGGGAGAAACCAGAGGCAAAGGCATTTACATGAGCCTCCTTGTTCTAGGTTTTACCAAACTTTGTCACAGAATCTTCTATGTGCAACTCTTTTATGCTATCAGTGACATAATTCCTATTTTTTCCCCAGCCATTATATATGATAAATAAAACAATGCTCTGAAAACACTGAGATCTCTCATCAATGTCATTGTGAAAAGGGCCCAGATAAATGAGTCCTGGAATCACAGGCAGATGACATGGCTGGCCATGTATCATCTTCTATGTATTGAACGTAGTCTTTGTAAAGATAGAGCGGTAATAAAGAGTGGTATTGTGTGCTCTGAAAGGCTGTGTGGGTCTATGCATGACTAATCTGTCTTTCTGCATTATTTTATTCAATCTTCTCTGACTTTATGCCTTTGACATTTTTGCTACACTCAGTAAATTTGAGTGAATAGGCAATTTTAAAGAATTTTTATAGGGCTTCAGAGAAGTCATATGCAGACTGTATCTTTGTTCAAATTTAACAGTTTAAATATTTCCTTTGTCTAGGGTGCAGAGTAATCTTTAGACAAAAAAAAAAATAAATGAAAGAATGCTTTAACCTTAAGATTTTAACAATGTTTCCTGAAACAGTTCAATTATTTAAAAAAGAAAAAAAAAACATAAGAGCAGGCTCATAATCAAGGAACTGCCCAACTTTTTTTTTTTTAATCATTATTAAAACAGAAGACTGGGCATCCTGAAGATAAAGACGTTTCTTCTTTTTCCAGAACCCAGAGATGCAGATGATGAAATTAAAAGGGGTTACTCTGAATGTAGAGTTCACATGGCCTCACTTCCAGCTTTGCCCACTTTCTCTGACTTTGCTTTGCCAAGATAATTGTCTGTCTTCACTGTATGTCTTTAATTTACTGTGTATCATCATATCACTATCTAATCTATAACACTAGTTTGGCTAGGCACTGCAGTTTAAATAATTTATATCACAGAGAGGTATGCAATATGAAAATAAAGAATTATTTCCTTTGCTGAATCGGGCAGAAGTTCCCACCTGAAGCATATCAGACCACTACATTTCAAGAGACTCACTCCCTTCTATTTAGGTTGTTTAATGATTCGGAGAAAAACTGGGATTACTTGATAAAACTGTTTGGGATAGCAGGTGCTATCCTCATAGTTTGAGCTTATAAATACTTTTTAAAAGATTATTAAAGTATTTAAAGTGAACCTAAACTTCAGATGACCCCATCCTGATGGATTCATATACCTAATCACATTTTACAGAGTCTCTAAGCAAAATGTAGTCTATTTATTTCATTTTTTAATGAATCACTCTGTAAGTCCACATCTAACAGGGTGACTGAAAACTTATGTTTAAGGACCTTCAAAGAGCTTTCCAGAAATTGGACCACAGAATTCCTTCAAGTGGGAAGCTGGTTCTCAGTGAGAAATTTGGGATATCTGCTGATTCACAAGTTCTCTCTGTCCAGTGCAGTGGAGCACTTGGGCCCACATTCCCAGGATAAAGTTGGGTTGATGGCAGAAGGCAACTTTCCTCCAGGCATCCAGGGAAGGCAAAGGGCTGAGAGTTGTTAGGTCTGGCTTCTTGCAGGACTGAGCTGGCCTGCATGTACCCTTACTGCCTCTGGTGGTGGCTCCCCACCTCCCTGCTTGACAGGACTTACAGCAGGGCAGGTGATGGGCTTCTGAGAGGAAGCAAAAGCGGTGGTGTACCAGTAATCCCAAGAGCAGATGCTGATGACAGACTGCAGGGGAGGGCTGTGATGGGGTGAGAGCATGGTCCCTCAACAATCTCCTTCATGGTTCTCCTTCAGGTTCATGCAAAAGGCCCCAGAGTCGAGTCATGGTTCACATACAAGGAAGTCATGGGTCATCAACAGCTCTGGTGGTGTCCCCACCATGAACACTGACTGAAGACAGCTTACATCTTGCAGAGAACTCATGGTGATAAATGTACAAGTCCAGTGTGTGGGACTGAACATTTCTGTCATTATCTAGCAGGGAATGTGTCCTGGATGTATCATGTCTGGGTTTGTGACTTCTGCCTCGTAAATGGATAAACACTTCACATCTCCATGTAAGACTGAAACATGAATCCCCTATCTTTTTCATAGCAGACACAAACAAATACTACTTTTTATCACTGCAAAGCACTTGATGCAAGTTCATTAAAATGAAAGATTAGAGAGCCCCAAATGTAGGATAATATGATTCATGTATAGATCCCTGATAACAGATGTGGTTTCTATTATTTTCTTACCACATAAAGGACTAATCCTGCTCCTGCAGGAAGAGTTACCTTCCTCTTTATGAACCATTTTCATAAAACTGAATAAACAACAAACACATCTATGATTAGCAATGACAGTTCCCCATTGATTTATTTGACTCACATCCGAAGGAGAGGTCTAGTTGCAGGCCTGTCTCGGCACATTTTCATTAAATAATAAAACTTTGAAAATGAAATGATCTACCATTTCCAAAAGAATCAAAAATAATATGTTCAGCAACTTAAAGAGATCTTACCAACGTTACCAAGCAGGACATAGAATTTGCATTTTTAGAACCCTGGTCCTTAAAAGTGAAGCAGTGGAGGAGAGGCCCTCTCACCGGTATGCTTTTTAAGCCCAGCCTGAGCTCTCTATGCTTGAGAGCATCTTATGATGCTGTAACTAACCTCAAACCTGGAGCAGCAGGGGGGCAACAAACCTCAGAATACAGCGATGTCATGCTTTACAGGCACTCTCTCAGCAACAGCATGAATGAGGGGGGAAACTGGTTGCCTAGGAAACCCTCCAGTCCTGGTAATTATCACTGTAACTGACTGCACACCCCACCTATAACAGAAATGAATAATAATTTATAATCGCTGACTGGCAGCTTTCTGTCTGTGCCTCTGCTCACCACTGCTACCTACTGGCGTGCAAAATTAGCTACAGGCAAACAGTGGGGTATGCCAGAGAGAAAAATCACCAGCAGAAAGAACATTTAAAGAAATCTTCCCCATCTTTCTCCACCAGGTTCTGAATATAGTTCAAGTAAATTGCTGCTCGATCAATAGAGCAAAAATGAAAAGTGCTTTGTGTTCGTCTGCACAATGGGGGCTGAACAATCTAATGGAAGTTGGTCATCTCAATTAAAAGCAATTTCATATTGTGACATGAGCTAGACCAAAAGAAGGTACTTAATAAGGTTAACAGAAGCTAAATAACAGCATATATCTTAATGACCCCAAATATACGACTCACAAGCTATTTAATAGTATAGAATTTGATACTAAGCAAAACTGCTATAAATAAAATCCTATCTGGTAGTTTTGATCAATTAAACTACATAATTAACAAAGATGGTCCATTTATCTTAGGTTGTCTAATTTGCAGTACAGTGTTAAAGTACCTCTACTGGAAGACTAGTTTGTTTAGAAATTAGAACATTCATAGTGATTTACTGGATTTGATTTAAAAGACACAGCAGGAGTTGGCAAAATTCACATATCATGGGGTTAATGTGGGTTAGAATGTAGCTATTTGTAATACAAAAATATTGCATACCAAATACACACATCTGATTTCTTTTAATCCTAGTTCATCTTTTTTGCAGAAGTCATTAGTTTGCTAAAATAAACAACAAAAACAGCTGCATTTGCCACTATTAGGACACAGAAATCTGCCATTTTCAAATCTCCAAAGCAAAAAAATGCTGCATGGGTAATGAATCAAGCACTGGTTTCTAAAAAGGTGTCCACTGACGGATGGCTCCCACAGCTCCACCTTTAGGATGGGTATTTCCACTGAAGTCAACCAGTTCTGGTTTGCAGCCACCATATATTCAGGCTGCACAACTTACTGGCTGTCTGGTCAGGACATTTCAGTCATGTGAGTTCTTTCGGTTCAAGTGGGCAGGTTACGATTAAAGATCTCAAAGATGGAGGATATATGAGGAATAATTACAGTGAAACTCTCACCTCTTCCATGGGGCAGTCCATGCTTAGCTTCTGGGAAACCCCAAATCCTTTGGGGTTCTGGAGATTTACCGACATGAGGAAAACTCCCTAGTCAGCCTGGTATAAAGTGTCATGGAATTACCCATATCAAGCCCTAATGAGTTAATTACATTGTAACATAAAAAGTAATTTTATAAAAATAATTTAGTTTTGAAACCAATCTAATATAATAGTGATCATACATACGTTTGTGTTTTCTACACCTTAAATAATTTCAGGAATAGATATTGAGTACTTACCACCTTGCTTTTTGGAAATCAACAGATTTTAAGAAATTTTATCTTAATTCTTCAGATGTTCTTGCGCAGTTCCAAAACTTAGGTTGCCTTTATTAGAGTTACTCTAAGGACTCACACACATTCTAAGGAAGAGAACACCAGCATGCAGAGTAGATGATTCCTGGCCTCGGGGAAGCCCGTGCAAGTCAGATCGGGCTCCACATTTTCAAATGGATTCAAGTTTCCAGCAAGTATTTGCAAATTTTACTTTTCTGAAGAGGTTTTGAGTGCTGCTCCTTGGTTACACCTCAATTAGCTCCTAACAAGTGCTCCTTGAAAGATTTCTAATAACTGTAAAAGATTAAACTTACTCTTTTAGCATCTGTGATGAGTGGATCTAGGCTATACACTGAGAACAGCGAAGTCTTCCCTAAAGCACAAAAATTTTGTTTTTATTAAAATTTTCACCAACTGAATCACTCCTCCCTTGTGAATAAGAGTCATCACCAAATCATCACTGACAGCCTGCTCTTACCTCCAGTCTAGCTTCCAAAGTCCCACATATACATTGGTAAAAATATCTCAGATCCCAAGAAAGTACTTTTAGTCTCTAAAAATACATTACTGATAATAGACTGATAATATTACTTAAACATAACCAAAACCCTGAGTAGGATCTAATTTTATTAGCTCTGTCCCCAGTACGAGGATATCTCCATCTGACAAATCATATTGATCTATAATCCTACCTACATGCCTTCTTTGACATGAAGTAGTTGCCAGTTGTCTTACCTCAAAGAGACAGTGACTCCAAGTTTGAACTCTCACTGCCTATCTCTGATGGCACTTTTGGTATTCTCTTTTGACCTGCCCACTTGATCTACCTTCCCAGCTGAGTAAGATAAATGACTTGAAATCAATATAATACCTTCTGTAGGGCTTAGCACAGTACTTGGCACAGTAAAAATGCTCAAGAATACTACAGATAATGTATTCTGCCAGCCCTCCTGCTACAGAATCTCTAAAAATGCTGGACAAAATATAACAAGTATCTTCTCAAATGTGGAGCCCCACTTGCAAGAAAATAACAGAAATCACTAGTGGCTCAAAAAAGGGAAGAGAGAGGAAAGGAAAGGAAGAAAGGCAGGAAGGCAGGAAGGCAGGAAAGAAGGAAGGAAGGAAGGAAGGAAGGAAGGAAGGAAGGAAGGAAGGAAGGAAGGAAGGAAGGAAGGAAGGAAGGAAGGAAGCTAAAACTATTGGCATCAAGTTAGAACTGTCATCCTGGGACCTAAACAAGAAGTTTATGCTTTGAAGGCTATAGGAAATAGGAGGTGAGACCATAGGCTCAACTAAAGAGTTGATTAGAACTAAGATCACACATAAAGACTGGACTTGCCAGAGTAAAAGTTTAGGAGAACTTTTTCCACTATCAAAGGAAAATAGCAAGGAAACTTGTTTGTATCCACCTGAGCTCTAAATAGGGCAGGGAAGGATGGGGTCTCCTCTTGGGATGGATAGCTGTAGGTTATATCTTACCTGGGTCCAGATCCAAGAAACTATAAGACATAAAATTAACTCAAAAAATCTAAGCAATGAACTTAACATGAAGAAATCCTGCCAAAAGCTCCTGATTTAGTGTTTAAGGAATAGGTGGTGAGAACCTGTTCCTACTGGAAAACTGGACAAGAAATATGATAGTATTTTCAGACACTAGGATGACAAGCAGTACAAGACTGAGATTCCTAACAAAAAGAAGTAAATGAGCTGAGTCCCATGATCACACCATAATCTCGAGAGACATGTTTTTGCTTTTTTTTAAACCATAGCACAGGAAGAATGAATCCAAGTGCATTATAGGGGACATTATAGGGGAGCCAACCAGATACCCACCAGATCAACAAAGTGATTAAGGTTAGCATCCTGATAGGATGTACAGCGAAAGGCATCTCACCTCTATGGTATCTTCCCCTAGAATGCAAATCCCATATTAACCATAAGAAAACACTGGGCAAAACCAAATTGAGGGATGTTCCATAAAACTATCAGGCCAACATTCCCAAAAAGTATGAAGGTCATGAAAAAAACAAGAAACTGAGAAATTGTCACAGATAGGATGAGACTAAGAAGACAAAACTACTAAATGGAATAGGTATCCTGGAAAAGAAAGATGCTGGTGAGATTAAAATGATGTTTGTAGTTTAGTTAATAGTATATTGCACAAATTTCTTAGTTTTGACAAATGTAACTGCTAAGATAACATGAACTTTTAGGGACACTGAAAGTGGGTGAGGGATGTATGAGAACTTTCTGTACTATTTTTGAAACTTTCCTGTAAATCAAGACTTTTTGCAAAACAAAAAGATTAATAAAGAATTCTGGAACCAAATAAAAATACACAATATGAAAATAAGTATCAAGTTGTGACCCATCACCAGGAGGAAAATCAATCAGTGGAAACTTGTAAAAAATGACAGGACAGAATTAGCAGATAAGGACTTTAAAATAGCTATTATAAATATGTTTAAAATTTTAAGGGAAATCATTAACATAATGAAGAATAAAAGATTTTTATTTTAAAAAAATCAAATGAAAATCCTTAATGTAAAAACAAATACAATATCTAAAATGAAAAATTTATTTGGATGTGACCAATTTTTAGACACTGAAGGAAGAAACAAATCAGTGAATTTGAGTACATATCAAAAATTATTTAAAATACAGAATAAAAATGAACTGAACAAAAATGAACTGTACCTCAGTGACCTTGTGCAACAATAAAAGCTATACAATATAAATGTAATTAGTGTTCCTGAGAAGATCAGATGAGAGACTGAGCAATCTTTAAAGAAATGGCCAAAGTATTTCAACATTTGATAAAAACTCTTTTAAATAAACAGACACAAGATGTTCAACTAACCCCAGCAAGATTAAACACAAATAAAAATATACTATGCACATTATAACTAAATCACTAGGGTTAAAAACATACCACCTGCAGTGTAAGAAAGATAACACAATGAACTACAAAAAATTATGAGGAAACATCTTCCAGGACAAGAAAATTCTACAAACATAAGACTTTATGCCTACTAAAATTTTTTCAAAAATAAAGGCAAGAGGGTTGGGGATATAGCCCAGTTGGTAGAGTATTTGCCATGTAAGCACAGGGCCCTGGGTTCAATCCCCAGCACCACAAAAATAAATAAATAAATAAATAAATAAATAAATAAATAAATAAAGGCAAGATAACATTTTAAGAAAAAACACTGTACAGAAGTTGATCTAGAACACCAGTACTAATAGAATACCTGAAGAAAATTCAATGGGGTGGAGGGAAATCTAATCAGGTGGAAACTTCAGTGTAGAGAAAGGAATGAAAAGCACTAGAAACATTAAATTCATGTGTAGACCCCTAAGGCTTTTTATACATTAAAAAAATTTTTCTTGGGCTCCTGGAGAGAGCTCCAGCCTGCAGGGTCTGGAGTCCCCAGCCCCAGCGGGAATCTTAGGCCCCTCGGTGCCATTTTACAGTGTCCCCGAGAGAGAGCGACCACCTGCGACTGCCTGAGACCCAGCGCGGAGTTCATGTCTGCCTGGGTGTCAAGCCCAGTGTCTCCATCACTGAGCAGTTCTGTGCCCCCACCCCAACTTGGTCTAGTGCCCAGGCCCACACCCTGGCCCAGTGTCTACCACCTGTGTTGTATCTGATCGTCTATCAACACCAGGCCACCTCTGCAAAGAAACACTGATCATTCCCAACCTGGAGGTAGTGGGGCAGCACCCTTCTTGGGTCACCGCTTGATCAAGCACCTCTCAAACATCAGGCCATTGAAAAATAAGAGGTTTGAACTGTGCAGTATATTTTTATCGCAGAACATTTTTTAAATTAATTGTAATACTATAATTATTCTTAATATACCTACTATATTCCTACCTTTTTCTTTTATTATTATGCTTATCACTCTATCTCACTCTTATATCCGTTTCCTTGGAGAATCTCTTTTTCCTCACGCTAACAACCTATTTCTTTTAATTCCACTTCCACTATTCATATGACATAGTATATCTATAGACTCACTTCTTATCTCATTAGTGTTTTGTCCTATACCCCTCCTCATTCTCCCTGTCCAACATTAGGATTTGCAGTCCTTATTGTAAACTTACTGGTTATGTTGTAGATAACAATTTGAACTCATCTCTGTTTATTAAGACGACACTGTTAATATCTTAATAGGGACTATTTAGATTAAGTACACATTGTTTATATGGTGTGCTGCTAATATTGATCTCTCAATTCAAGGGGAGGTATTGAAAATAGGCAGGAATCCTGTAAGTCTTTAAGGGGAAACTGCAATACCTAGGATTTGTACTACTAGAGGGGAAGATACTCTACATAAGAAAACATGGGAAGAAAACGTCCCAAACAAACCCAGATACTATACCAAAAGAACCCAATGACAACATGGCAGAAGCATTGTCGGAAAGGGAGTTGTACATAATTAAAATGATCCAAGAAGCGAACGAGCAGTCAAGAGAGCAAATGCAGGCAATGCTAAAAAAGCAACTGCAGGCAGCAAAAGATCATTTCAATAAAGAGATAGAGATTCTGAAAAAAAAAAAACAAAAAAAAAAACCCAAACAGAAATCCTTGAAATGAAGGTTACAATAAACCAAATTAAAAACTCAATAGAAAGCTTAATCAACAGGCTAAATCACTTGGAAGACAGAACCTCAGACAACAAAGACAAAATATTTAATCTTGAGAACAAACTCAACCAGACAGAGAAGATGGTAAGGAATCATGAACAGAACCTCCAAGAGCTACAGGACATCATGAAAAGACCAAATTTAAGAGTTATTGGGATAGAGGAAGGCACAGAGACACAAATCAAAGGAATGAATAACCTGTTCAATGAAATATCAGAAAATTTCCCAAATCTGATGAATGAAATGGAAAATCAAATTCAAGAGGCTTATAGGACACCAAATGCACAAAATCACAACAGATCCACACCCAGGCACATTATAACGAAAATACCTAACATACAAAACAAAGACAGAATTTTAAAGGCTGCAAGAGAAAAATATCAGATTACATATAGGGGGAAACCAATACGAATATCAGCAGATTTCTCAGCCCAGACCCTAAAAGCAAGAAGGGCCTAGAACAACATATTCCAAGCATTGAAAGAAAATGGATGCCAACCAAGAATCCTATACCCAGCAAAACTTACCTTCAGATTTGAAGATGAAATAAAATCCTTCCATGATAAACACAAGCTAAAAGAATTCACAAATAGAAAGCCTGCCCTACAGAAAATCCTCAGCAAAATATTCCAAGAGGAAGATATGAGAAACAACAATGTAAGTCAGCAAAGGGAGGAATTACCCTAAAGGAACAGCCAATTAAAGGAAAAAAACAAGTAAGATTAAAATTCAAAAATAAGTCAAAATGACCAGGAATACATGTCATATCTCAATAATAACCCTAAATGTAAATGGCCTAAACTCATCAATCAAAAGACATAGACTAGCAGATTGGATTAAAAAGAAAGACCCAACAATATGCTGCCTTCAAGAGACTCATCTCATAGAAAAACATGACCACAGACTAAAGGTGAAAGGTTGGGAAAAAACATACCATGCACATGGACTGAGTAAAAAAGCCGGGGTTTCCATCCTCATTTCAGATAAAGCAGATGTCAAGTCAAAGTTAGTCAGAAGGGATAAAGAATGACATTTCATACTACTTAAGGGAAGTATAAATCACCAAGACATAACAATCATAAATATTTATGCACCAAACAATGGCACATCCATGTACATCAATCAGATCCTTCTCAATTCCAGGAACCAAACAGACCAAAACACAATAATACTGGGGGACTTTAACACTCCTCTCTCACCATTGGACAGACCTTCCAAGCAAAAATTGAACAAAGAAACCATAGGACTCAATGACACAATTGCTAATTTAGACTTAAGAGACATATAAAGAATATTCCATCCATCAAAAAGGGAATAGACTTTCTTCTCAGCAGCTCATGGATCCTTCTCTAAAATAGAGCATATGTTATGCCACAAAGCTACTCTTAGTAAATACAAAAACATAGAGATACTACCTTGTATTCTATCAGATCATAATGGAATGAAATTAGAAATCAACAATAAAGTTAAAAAGAGAAACTACTCCAACACCTGGAGATTAAATAATATGCAATTGAATGATGCATGGATAACAGAAGACATTAGGGGGGAAATAAAAAAAATTCTTAGAGGTCAACAAGAACCTTTAAAGATACAACATATCAGATTCTCTGGGATACTATGAAAGCAGTGCTAAGGAAAATTCATTGCAATGAAATTGAAACAAAAGAAACAATTCAAAAAATTGACAAAACAAAAAGTTGGTTCTTTGAAAAAATAAAGAAAATTGATAAACCCTTAGCCACACTAACGAAGAGAAGAGAGAAAATCCATATTACTAAAATTCGTGATGGAAATGGAAATATTACAAGACACAATTGAAATACAAAACATAATTAGAAGCTATTTTGAAAATTTATACTCCAACAAAATAGAAAACCTGGAAGACATCAACAGGTTCCTAGAGCACATGAGCCACCCAAACTGAATCTGGAGGACGTACGCAACTTAAATAGATCAATTTCAAGCAAGGAAATAGAAAAAGCCATCAAAAGCCTACCAACAAAGAAAAGTCCAGGACAGGATGGATTCACAGCAGAGTTCTACAAGACCTTCAAAGAAGAGTCATTCCAATCTCCTCAAAGTATTTCATGAAATAGAGGAGAAAGGAACCCTTCCAAACTCATTCTATGAAGTTAATATCACCCTGATACCAAAACCAGAGAAGGACACATCAAGGAAATAAAATTTCAGACCAATATCCCTAATGAACATAGATGCAAAAATTCTTAACAAAAGTTTAGTAAATTGCATACAAAAGCATATTAAAAAGATAGTGCCCCATGATCAAGTGGGTTTCATTCCAGGGATGCAAGGTTGGTTCAACATCCGGAAATCAATAAATGTAATTCACCACATCAATAGACTTAAAGTCAAGAACCACATGATTATTTCAATAGATGCAGAGAAAGCATTTGATAAAATACAGCACCCCTTCATGCTCAAAACACTAGAAAAAAACAGGGATAGTGGGAATGTTCCTTAACATTGTAAAAGCTACCTATGCTAAGCCCACAGCTAACATCATTCTAAATGGAGAAAAATTGAAAGCATTCCCCCTGAGAACTGGAACAAGGCAGGGATGCCCTCTTTCTCCACTTCTGTTCGACACTGTCCTTGAAACTCTAGCCAGAGCAATTAGACAGACCAAAGAAATTAGAGGAATACGAATAGGAAGAGAAGAGCTCAAACTATCCCTATTTGCTGATGACATGATTCTCTATTTAGAAGACCCTAAAAATTCCTCCAGAAAACTTCTGGGACTCATAAATGAATTCAGTAAAGTAGCAGGATATAAAATTAATGCTCATAAATCTAATGCATTTTTATTCATAAGTGATGCATCCTCTGAGAGAGAAATTAGGAAAACTATACCATTCACAATAGCCTCAAGAAAAATAAAATACTTGGGAATCAATCTAACAAAAGAGGTGAAAGACCTCTAAAATGAGAACTACAGAACACTAAAGAAATTAATTAAAGAAAGTCTGAGAAGATGGAAAGATCTCCCATGTTCTTGGATAGGCAGAATTAATATAGTCAAAATGGCCATACTACCAAAAGCGCTATACACATTCAATGCAATTCCAATTAAAATCCCAACGACGGACCTCATAGAAATGGAGCAAGCAATCATGAAATTCATTTGGAGGAATAAGAGACCCAGAATAGCTAAAACAATTCTTAGCAAGAAGAGTGAAGCAGGGGGTATCACAATACTAAACCTTCAAATACACTACAGAGCAATAATAACAAAAACAGCATGGTATTGGCACCAAAATAGACAGGAAGATCAATGGTACAGAATAGAGGACACAGAGACAAACCCACATAAATACTGGTATCTCTTACTTGACAAAGGAGCCAAAAATGTACAATGGAGGAAAGATAGCCTCTTCAACAAATTGTGCTGGGAAAACTGGAAATCCATATGCAGCAAAATGAAACTAAACCCGTATCTCTCACCCTGTACAAAACTCAACTCAAAATGGATCAAGGACCTAGGAATTAGACCAGAGACCCTGCACCTAACAGAAGAGAAAATAGGTCCAAATCTTCATCATGTTGGCCCAGGACCAGATTTCCTCAACATGACTCCCAAAGCGCAAGAAATAAAAGCAGGAATCAATGATTGGGATGGAGTCAAACTAAAAAGCTTTTTCTCAGCAAAGGAAACAATCAGCAATGTGAAGAGAGAGCCTTCAGAGTGGGAGAAAATCTTTGCCACACACACTTCAGATAGAGCACTAATCTCCAGAATCTACAAAGTACTCAAAAATCTTTACACCAAGAACACTAATAACCCAATCAACTTAAATGGGCCAAGGAAATGAACAGACACTTTACAGAGGAAGATCTACAAGCAATCAACAGATTTATGAAAAAATGTTCAACATCCCTAGTTATAAGAGAAATGCAAATCAAAATCACCTTAAGATTTCATCTCACCCCAATTAGAATGTCTTTTCTTAAGAATACAGGCAACAACAGGTGTTGGTAAGGATGTGGGGGGAAAGGGTACACTCATATATTGCTGGTGGGATTGCAAGTTGGTGCAGCCACTCTGGAAAGCAGTGTGGAGATTCCTTAGAAAACTTGGAATGGATCCACCATTTGACCCAGCTATTCCACTCCTTGGCCTATACCCAAAGGACTTAAAATCAGATTACTACAGTGATACAGCCACATCAATGTTCATAGCTGCCCAATTCACAATAGCTAGATTGTGGAACCAACCTAGATGCCCTTCAATAGATGAATGGATAGAGAAACTGTGGTATATATACATAATGGAATATTACTCAGCCATAAAGAATAATAAAATTATGGCATTTGCAGCTAAATGGATGATGCTGGAGACTGTTATGCTAAGTGAGATTAGCCAATCCCCAAAATCCAAAGGCCGAATGGTCTCTCTGATAAGTGAATGATGATGCATAATGTGGGGTGGAAGGGTGGCAAGAATGGAGGAAGGATAGATAGCATAGAGGGAAGGGGAGGATGGGGTTGGGGGGGTAAGAATAATAACAGAATGTGTGACAGACATCATTGCCCCGTGTACATGTATGAATGCACAGATGGTGTGACTCTACTTTGTGTCCAACCAGAGAAACAATAGCTGTACTCCATTTGTGTTCAATGAATCAAAATTAAATAAATTTTTTAAAAAATTTCTTGTAAAGATAATTGAGAAGAGCAAAGTGAAGATCTTTGCAAATACTTTCCCGCAAAAGCAAAGCTGAGGTTGGACAAACTTTGACTCAGATTCTCATCTTCAATATGGATAAATTGCCTCTACAGCCTAACATGTAAAAAGCTGAACAAAGTGAAAAATCAAAGTGCAAAATCAAAACTCTCAGATTCTCAAAAGCAGTGAGGTCACAGGGAAAGTTACTGCCCCCAAAATTGGGGAAACTGATAGGCAAATACAGAGAATCGTAACTTCCTGGATGAGAAACCCTCCAACTGAAGCCTCCATAAAAACTAGTACCAAGGTAGGGAAACCTGAACTGAACTTGATGAGCTGTTGGAGGCTCAGCATGGACAAATTTGAGTAAAAAACTCCATGGGCATCTCATAATTGCCCTTCCCCACCATACATACACACTTTTGTGAGTTGTACCTTCAGGAGCTCTATCAGATGCACACATGAATGTTGGAGGAAGGAACATTAACATTTTGGAAGAGGGAACATTATCATTTTGAAATAGGCATTCTTGGATTCAGGAAGCTCAGATGACACCAAGCAGGATAAATGTGCACAAAATTTTTTTAAACTCACTACACCAAGGAATATCATTTTCAAATTACAGAAAATCAAAAGTAGAGAAAAAAGTTAGAGGGGAAAATCATGTTAACTATAAGGGAGAAAAGATAAGAATTATATCTGACTTCTCCTCAAAAATCATGCAAACAAGAAAGAGCTTGTTAGAAATAATGTCTACCCTTGGGGTGGGACGACAACAACATTAACAACAAACACAACTTACCAGAGCCTAAACTATTTGGGTTTTATAAGGCACTAACAGACTTGGGGGAAGGGAAATAGCCAATCTCAGGCAACTCTAGCCTTCATGTGGGAGAAGCCAAACACCAAATTCCAGCTTGCTCTAGCCATCTGTCCCTCATAGGGGCAGGGGAAATATGATGCACATATTAAGTTCACAGCCTAGAGACAGGCTCACTAAAAGACTGAGACCTAATTATAGACCTATAGAATGCTTCCCTTTCTTCCAGATCTTACCCACTGCATCACCAAAGGCTTATTTACATCAGTTCCTTTTACCCAAGACATCTTCCCAGCTATCAAGGAAATTTACAAGGCATAGTAGGGGCAAAAACAGAGCTGAAAGAGATAGAGCAAGCATCAGAACCAGACACAGATGTAACAGGATTGCTGGAATTATCAGGCCAGGAATTTAAAACAACTGTGATGCATATACTAAGGGTTCTAATAGATAAAATAGATAGTACACGAGAACAAGTGAACAATGTAAGCAGAAAGATGGGAAATCCTAAAAAGTATCAAAGAAATGCTAGAGATGAAAAACACCTTAACAGAAATGAAGAGTACTTTCAATGGACTCATTAGTATGCCAAATATGGCTAAGAATCTAAACTTGGGAGTATCTCAACAGAAATCTCAAAAAGCAAACAGAAAAAGGACTGAAAAATTTGAACAAAATATACAAGAATTATGGAATAAGTACAAAAGGTATAACATATGCAAAATGGGAATACAGAAAGGAGAAGAGAAAAAGAAATAGAATAAGTGAAAAAATAATGACTGAGAATTTTCTCTGCATTAATATCAGACTCCAAATCACAAATTCAGGAAGCCCAGAGAACACCAAGCTGGATAAATGCACACATTTAAATTTTAAAAACAAAAAGCACCCCACTATACCCGGACATATAGTTTCTTAAAAAAAAAAAAAGCCATGGGGGACAGGGGGAGGATATACTACCTATAGGGGAGCAAAGACAAGAAATACATCTGACTTCTCCTCAGAATCCATGCAAACAAGAAAAAAGTGAAATATTTAAAGTGTTGAGAGAAAAAAAAAATTCCAACCTAGAATTCCATACCTTGCAAAGTATCCTATGAAAGGACAAATACTTTCTCAGACAAAAAGGAAGGAAAAAAAAGGAAAAGAAAAATGGATGAAAGAAAAAAAACTTTGAGGAAATTTGTTTCCAGTAGATCAGCCTTGTAAGAAATGTTAAAGGTCTTTAGAGACAAGAAAAACAAGAGTGAGCACTGAAGATGAAATAAATGAAGGTAAAACAAAAACTTACTTTGGTCCAACAAAAATTTTTGCTCAAAATAATAACAATTATTTAATTGCGTGCTCTTATGTGCATATATGTGCTTATGTATAAGTGAAATGAATGACAGGATGATATGAGGGATGAGAGGAAGGTATGAGGACTATTTTATTATAAGGCATTTCCATTACCCATCAGAGGTATAGGGTTATTTGAAAGTGGGCTTGGATTAGTTGTAGATGTATTGCAAACTCTAGGACAACCACTAAAAAACAAAACAAAACAAGACAAAAACAAATGTAACAAGTAGATGAAATATACAGCTGATAATGGGAAGAAAAGAAAGAAAACAGAACCATATGAAATGCCCAACTAAAGACCAAAAAAGCAGAAAGGGAGTGGAAGATAAAATTAAGGACAAGGACAACAAATAGAAATAGTAACAAATATGGTAGATGAATGGTCTAAAGGGACCAAATAAAAGATTGTCAGAATAGATTCAAAAACAAGACTCAACTATTTATTATCTATAATGAACCGATGGAGAAAGATAAACCATATTAATACTAATCAAAAGAAAGTGAAAGTAATTCTATCAATTTCAGAAACAGCAGACTTCAGAGCAAGGCAGGTTCAGGAAGGAAAGGGAAAATAACATAATCACATATGGGTCAATTTCCCAAGACATAACAATCCTTATTGTGAAAGTACCTAACCACAATAGGTTAAACTAAAAATCAATAAAAATATAGTTGGAAAATCTCCCAAAACTTTGGAGATTAAACAACACACTTCTAAGAAAACACACTGTCAAAGAAAAAAAATCTCAAGAAAAAATTTAAGATATTTTGAACTAAATAAAAATGAAAATAAAACTTTTCAAAATTTGTGGGATGCAGTGAAAACAGAGGAGAATTTATAACATTGAAAATATATTATTTTAAAAGAATATTCAAAATCTCCAGGCGTGGTGGCGCACACCGGTAATCCAAGTGACTTGGGAGACTGAGTCAGGAGGATCGTGAGTTCAAAGCCAGCCTCAGCAACTTAACGAGTCCCTAAGCAACTCAGTCTCAGTCTCAACCCTGTCTCTAAATAAAATAGGGCTGGGGATGTGGCTCAGTGACCAAGTGTCCCTGAGTTCAATCCCTGGTTCAAAAAAAAAAAAAAAAAAAAAAAGAATATCCAAAATCAATCATCTAGGCTTCAAACCTAAGCAACAATAAAAAGAGAAAATGAATTCCAAAGTTAGAAAAATGATAAAAAAATTAAAGCAGAAATCAGTGAAATTCAAAACAGGAAACCAGCAAAGAAAAATCAATCAAATCAAAGGTTGATTCTTTTTTTTCGGTGGTAGGGGAGGGGGACAGGTACCTGGGTTGAACTCAGGGGCACTTGACTACTGAGCCACATCCTCAGCCCTATTTTTGTATTTTATTTAGAGACAGGGTCTCACTGAGTTGCTTACTGCCCTGCTTTGGTTGAGGTTGGCTTTGAACTCGGGGTCCTGATGCTTCAGCCTAGTGGCTAAGAAAAAAAGAAAGGATACAAGTTGGTAATATCAGAAATGAAAGAGTGAACATCACTACAAATTCTATGGAGATTACAAGGATAACCTACAAACAAAATTAGGAATTCTATACTCACAAATCTAATAACTTAGAAAAAATGGGCCAATTCTTGAAAAACACAATCTGCCAAAACTCACAAGAAGAAATATGCAATCTAAAGAAATCAAGGGCTCAGATTGTGGTTTGGTGGTGGAGAACTTACCTAGCATGCATAAGGCACTGGGTTCAATTCTCAGCACCACATACAAAACTAAGTAAAGTTTAAAAAAAAGGTGAAATTCTTAAAAAAAAAAAAATCAAAATAATAACATTCTAAAACAGAAAGTTCCAGGCATGAGTACACTGATGAATTCTACCAAACATTTAAGAAGAAATTATATCATTTCTCTCCAATCTCTTTCAGAAAAGAAGCAGGGAAAATACTCCCCAACCCATTCTATGAGTTCAGCATAAATCAGGTTAAGGTATTAAAAGAAACTACAGAGAAATATTCCTTTTGATCAGGGACACCAAAATCTTCAACAGGTATTAGCAAGTTGAATCTAACAAAGTATGAAAAGAATTACACACAATTACCAAGTGGAATTTATCACAGGTATGCAAAGTTGGTTCAACATCTGAAGATTTATTAAGATAGTCCATCACATCAAGTGAGAGAAGAAAAATCATATGATCACATCAATAAAGAAAAGGTATTTGACAAAATAGAACACCTATTTGTCATCATTTAAAAAAAATGTGCAGTAAATTTGAAATAGAGGGAAATATCTCAATTTGACAAAGAGCATCTATGAAGAATCTATAGCTAAGATACTCAATGGTGAGAAAAAATGTTTTCCCACTAAGGTCAGGAAGAAGATAAGAATGTCTCCTCTCACTATTCCTTTGAAACCTACACTGGAAGTCTCTGCTAATGCAATAGGATAAGAAAAGGAAATAAAAGATACAGACTTGTAAGGAAGATTAAAATTATTCTGGTTCATTGCAGATGACATATTTGGAGAAAATCTAAAAGAACTGAAAGAAAAAAAACCTTCTGAAACTATAATCAATTACAGAATTATAGCAAGGTAGTTAATACAAGGTCAATATGCAATGGTCAACTGCCTCACTATACAACAACAGTTAATAAGTGTAACTTGAAATTAAAAATAATACCTTCTATTTTAGTACCCTCAAAATGAATTTATTAGGTATAAACATAATAAAATAGGTATAAGATACAAATAAGAAAAACTATAATGCTCTGTTAAAGGAAATCAAAGAATCAAATAAATAGTTATTTCACAAGAAGATTCAAGATTGTTACAAAATCAGTTCTTCCCAATTTAATCTATAGATTTAATGCAATCACAATCACAATCCCAACAGGTTAATTTGGGGATATTAGTAAACTGATTCTAGAAAGGAAAGGAAAGGAAAAATACCCAGGAGGCTCAACATGATGTAGAAAGATTAGAACAAAACTGAGAATTCCTGACTTCAAGACTTACTACAAAGCTACCATAATCAAGAAAGTATAGTATTGAATAAAGAAGAGACAAATTCATCAATGTGACAGAATACGGAAATTAAACACAAATATCTTCAACTGATCTTTCAAAGGAATAAATGCAACACACTGGAGCCTTTTCACCAAGTGATGCTTGAACAGCTTGACATTTACATGTAAAAAATAAAGGAATCTAGACATAAATCTTATACTCTTTATAAAAATTAACTGAAAATGAACCACAAATATAAATGTAAAAGCAAACAGTAAAACTCACAGAACACAGAAAATCTGGAAGACATTTGGTTTGGCCTTTTTAGGTATTTATGACACCAGAGGCACAGTCCATGAAAGAAAGAATTGATGAGATGGACTTTATGGAGAGCAAAGATGGCAGATTAGAGGAAGGCTACACTTTTCAGTTGCTCTGTGGCTCAGGACTGAAGCAGCAGAAATATCACTCTTAAGTGACAGAGGAAATTAACTGAAATTCAGTATCAGTCAGAGAATCATAGAGACTCAGAAGTTCAGGTGATTTAAAAAAAGAGAACAAGAAAGTACCCTGGAGTCAAGTTGGTGGCAGCAGCACCACCAATTCACTACACAGGGAAGAAGTAACACAAAAGAAAAGAAACACAGCAAACAAACTGGCATATAAAAAAAGGTAGAACAGAAAAGGAGTCTGAATTTAACTTAACCAGATGCTATGTAGAGAGCTGGGTGTTTGAAATGGGCTTTGTGCTTCTTAACCAACAAGTGGAGAACTCAGGTGGGGAACCATCTTGAGGTGGCTACAGAAGCCCAGATCACAGCAAATATTGCCATATTGTCCTTCCAGGAGCCTACTGTATGTACCTAGTATGACTCACTTTTCCTTTGAGTCTGGCGGCTCCCATGTCCAGGTAACAAGGGTCCATAAATTGGACAGGTGGCCATGATTCCACTCAGAGACTAAGCTGGGAAGGCCACTTCATGGGTGATGGAGTGTAGGAGATCTGTGGAGGGCTGGTTATCCTGCCATATGAGTAAAGTTCTCTGGAGGTCCCTGAAATCCAGATTCTCAGTAGAGACCAGCATCTGCCTGGCCCTATGGATGTGTTGATCTAATCTCTCTAGAGTACTTACCACTTGAATAAGTTCCAAATGTTTGATTAGAACTAAGCCCCAGCTACTGGAATTTTGTATTGAGAACTCCCCATCAGCCCCTTTCTTGGGGTGCATCAATCTCGTGTGTGTATATATGTGTGTTTATATACATACATATTTTTATATCACTTTTTTCATCCATTTGTTATTTCCACTTTATCTTTTTTGAGTGTTAGGAATTTTTTGTTTGCTTACTTTTGTTCTCATTACTCTCTCCTTTATTTTCCCTCTTAATAGCTAAATTTTCTTCTTTCATTTTTCTCCTGCTTTATAGCCATCACTTGCTTTCTCTAGGTTCACATTTTGAATATTTTGAAATTTCTTTTGCCTTTATTTGTTCTTAACTATAATTTTACTCCTTAAGAACAATTTTATTTATATAATCCCTGCGCTATCATTCATGTTCCTGTGGTTATTAGTACTATGAACAGTGCTATTCTCTTTAATGCTAGATCTGGCTGAGGGCTATTTACAGTTGTTGCTGTTATTAAATGCTGACCCCACCACTTCTCTTTTTGTGGTAATTAATAGTTATAGACATCACAGAAGTACAGGGTATTTATTTTAATGTTGCATATTGTTTGTGCTGCTGCTGTTGTTCCTCTTTCTCTGAGAGGTGCTGGGAATCTAATAGGACACTATAAGACTGCTGTTGAGCTACACCCACAACCCAGTCATGAGACAGTGCACCTTGTTCTATACATACACTAAACATGCTCAAGCTTCAACAATAATTTAACACATAGGATAAGGGAGAGAAAAATCACAGAATGGATGAAGGCCATTAGAAAATCAGTGAAACAAATGAAAATTAAAACCAAATTAAATATATGGAAGAAATCAAAATGGCAGGAAGTAATGTCTCTCCATGATACTGAATGTAAACGGTCTCAAGTGTTCATTTAAAAGACATAGACTGATATATCAGAGTAGATTGAAAAACAAGACTCAACCATATGCTATTTTCAAGAAACTCATCTTAGAGGCAAAGACATCCATAGACTGAAAGTAAAAGAAAAAAAGAAGAAATTCCATGTGAATGGTGTTGGAAAACAAGCAGGAGAAGCTATTCTCAAGTCTGACAAAGCAGATTTCAGCAAAAATTAATCAAATGAAACAAAGTCACTACATACTGGTAAAGGGAACGATTCCATGAACAGATAGATAATAGTAAATATTTATACCCCATATATCATCTGAGGACCACAAAAACTCTCAGCTGAGTTCTACTGGACCTTTAAAGAACTAAGGTCAATCATTCTCAAATTGTTCCAGGAAATAGAAAAAGGAAGTGAACACTCCCAACTTTATTCTATGAAACCTGTACCACTCTGATACCAAACCCAAATAAAGACATATCAAGGAAATAAAACTATAGAACAATATCCTTAATGAACATAAACACAAAAATCCTTAATAAAATATTAGCAATTCATGTGTTCAAAAACACATTAACAAGATTATGTACCTTGTTGGTTTCATCCTGGGGATGCAAGTTTGGTTTAATATACACAAATCACCAAAGGTAACTGACCACATAATCAAAAAAAGAAAAAAAAATCACACAATCATTTTAATAGATGTAGGAAAAAACTCTTCAACAAAATTTAGCACCATTCATATTAAAAACACTGAAGAAACTAGGAATAAAAGGAACTTACCCCAACATCATAAAGACTACATGTGACAAACTCAAAGCCA
Organism: Glaucomys volans; assembly: GCA_020662805.1. NCBI lineage: Eukaryota > Metazoa > Chordata > Mammalia > Rodentia > Sciuridae > Glaucomys > Glaucomys volans. The sequence continues at coordinate 164,997 of JAJEJO010000908.1, forward strand.
ACATCATAGTAAATGGAGCACTTTCATTAAAATGTAGAATAAGGATGACCTCTGTCACACCCACTTCTACTCAATATAGTTCTTGAAACTCTTGCCAAGGAATCAGATGAGAAAAGGAAATTAAAGGAATACAAATAGGCAAAGAAGAAGTCAAATTATGTCTTTTTGCTGATGACATGATCCTACATTTAGAAGACCCAAAAAACTCCACTAGAAGACTTTCAGGGCTAAAAAACAAATTCATTAAAGTAGCAGGATAAAAGATCAACATATAAAAATCAATAACTTTAATATACACTAATAATGAATCTGCTGAGAAGGAAATCAGGGAAACTATTTCATTCATAATAACCTCTAAAAAACAAAATGATACTTTGGAATAAAACTAAAGAGGTGAAAGACCTCTATAATAAAAATTATGTAAGGAAAGTGAAGATGACTGTTCAAGATGGAAATATCTCCCATGTTCTTGGATAAGCAAAATTAATATTGTCAAAATGACCATACTCTCAAAAGCGCTATGCAGATTCAATGCAATTCTCATCAAAATACCAACGGCATCCTTCACAGAACTAGAAAAATCAGTCTGACAACTCATATGGAAGAATGAAAGACCCAGAACAGTCCAAGCAACACTGAACTATAAAAGTGATATTGGAGGCGTCACAATACCTGATCTCAAATTATACTACAGAGCTGTAGTAACAAAAACAGCATGGTATTGGCATAAAAAAAGACATAAAGATTAATGGAGAAGACACAGAGATAAATCTACATAAAGATCATTGGAGTAGAAGACACAGAAATAAACCTACATAAATATAGTCTTCTAATCCTTGACAAAGGTGTCAAAAACATACACTGGAGAAAAAAATAACCTTAAAAAAACATCCACACACGGCGCTGGGAAAATTGGATATCTATATGTAGAAGAATAAAGCTAGATCCTTATTTCTCACCCTACACAAAAATCAACTCAAAGTGGGTCAAAGACATAGGAATTAGACTAGAAACACTACAACTGCTACAAGAAAACATAGGGTCAACACTCCAACATTCTTGCGCAGGCACTGACTTTCTTGATAAGATTCTTAAAGCTCAAAACATAAAAACAAGGCTGGGCATGGTGGTCCACACTTGTAATCCCAGCAGCTCAGGAGGCTGAGGCAGGAGGATACGAAGTTCAAAGCCACTCTCAGCAACTTAGCAAGAGCCTGTCTCAAATTAAAAAAAAAAAAGGTCTGGGGATGTGACTCGGTGGTCAAGTGCCTCTGGGTTCAATCCCTGGTAGATACAAAGAAAGGGGGGGGGGGGAGAGGGAGAGAACGAGAAAAAGAGAGAGAGAAAGAAAAACTAAGAATCAATACGTAGAATGACATTAAGTTTAAAAGTATCTGCACAGCAAAGGAAACAAGAATGTGAAGAGAGAGCCTACAGAATGGGGAAAAAAAGATCTTTGCCAGCTACTCTTTCAACAGGGGATTAATATTCAGAAACCCCCAAATAACACAATCAATAAGTGAGCAAATGAACTAAAGAGACATTTAGCAAAAAAGGAAATACAAATGGCCAACAAATATATGAAAAACTGCAATATCCGTACCTATTAAGGAAATGCAAATCAAAACTAAACTAAGCTCTCATCTCACTCTAGTTAGAATAAATGTCATCAAAAATGCAAAAAAACAATAAATGCTGGTGAGGATACAGGGGGAAAAGGTACATTTATACATTGTTGATGGGACTTCAAATGAACACAAACACTTTGGAAAGCAATATGGATATTCATCAAAAGACCAGGAATGGAACCACCATGACTCAGCTATCCTACTCCTTGATATTTTTCCAAAAGAATTAAAATGAGCATACTATCGTGGTACATGCACACCAACTTTTATAGCAGTACAATTCACAATAGCCAAGTTATGAAATCAGCCTAGGTGCCCATCAACAGATGAATGGATAAAGAAAATATTGTACATGTACACAATGGAGATTCACTCAACCATAAAAAAGAATGAATTACATCATTTGTTGGTACATAGATAGAATTGGAGAACATCACACAAAGTGAAATAAGCCCAACTCAGAAAGTGTTAAAAATTTTCTCTCACATGCAGAGGCTAGAGAGAGAATTAAACAAAGGTGGGGGGGCGAGGGTGGTGGTGGGGAGAATTTCACGAAAATAAAAGGGAGACCAATGGAGTAGAGGAAGGGGATTGAGAAAGGGAAGAGGGGAGGTGTTGGGAAATACTGGCGAACAAAATCTACCAAATTATGCAATGTTCATGCATGAATATACCACAACAAATTCTGCATATATATGTATGTATGCGTATGTGTGCATGAATATATATATAGAATAATATATATATGTATAATATATAATATATATTAATATATAATAATATATATTGAATAATATATATATTAAGCACTAATTGAACTAATAATAGAAGGGAGATCAGAGAGTAGAGCAAGTAGATTTGGGTGGGAGAAAGGGAAGGTACTAGGGAATGAGATTGATTGAATTATGTTAGGTGGATGTATGAATATGGTAAAATGAATCCCACTATTATGTGTAATGCACCAATAACTTTTTAAAATGTGGACTTAATTAAAATTCAAATTTTGTTTTGCTCTGTAAAAGACACTGTCAAGAGAATGTAAAGATAAACCACACAGGGAGAAAATGTTTTCAAGACATTTCTGATAAAGGAGTATTATCCAAAACATATAAAGAACTTTAAACTCAGTAAGAAAAAGCACCTGACTAAAAAATTCAACAAATTCTTAACAGGTACCTCACCAAAAAGAGACATGCAGCTAATAAGCATTTGATTAAATGTTTCACATTACATATGTCATCTGAAAAATGCAAATTAAAATGAGTTACCACTACATTCCTAAAATGCCACCACCCAGACCACTGACACCAAACGCCAATGAGGATGCAGAAAAACAGGAATTCTCATTCATTGCTGGTGGGAATGCAAAATTGTGCTCTATTTTGGAAGACGCTTTGCATTTCCTATAATGCAAACCCTTAGCATACAATTCAGCAATCATGCCCCTTTGTACTTACCCAAAGGAGCTGAAAATACATCCTTATGAAAAACAGCACACCGATGTTTATGGCTACTTTTCGATAGTTTTCAAACAACCCAGTTTGAAAACTAGTTGGGAAACTAGTTGATAGCTGGGAAACAACCCAGATGCCCTTTGGTAGGAGAATGGACAAAATGTGGCACCTCTTGACAATGGCATATTATTTTACAGTTATCAAGTCATGAGGACATAGAGGAAACTTACATATTACTAAATAAAAGAAGTCGATATGAAAAGGCTACATACTACCTGATGCCAACCACATGATGTTCTGGAAAAGGCTTGTCAAGAATTGGGACAGAGAGAGGAATACATATGTATAATGCAGAGGATTTTTAGGGCAGTGATATTACTATTTATGATATCATAATGGTAAATACATGTCCTTACACATTTGTACAAACCCAAAGGTTGTACAGCAAGAGTGAATACTGAGATGAAATATGGACTTTGGGTGACAATGTGTCACTGCACGATCAGTAAATGTGACAAAGGCATCACTTCCGTGGGGAATGTTGAAAATGCAGGAGGCTTGTATGTGAGACGTGGGGTAAACAGGAAATCCCTAGTGTCTGCTCAATATTACTATGGATCCAAATCTGCTCTTTAGTCTGTTTTTTAAAACGTGGACACAAATATCAAAAACAACTATTTCAAGACTCTAGACACTGATCAAAGTGTAACACTAGTTGAGAAATGCTGATCCAAGAAAACTACTAAAACTTGGGTAAGAATGATGGAAATAACTGGCATTTTAGCCATCCTCTTTCATACCAAAAGCTTCCAAACTGGACAATTTGTGAAACCATTTATGTTGAAGGGGACTCACTCTATTTGCAAGAATGTGAAAAAATGTAACATCCAGGGGCTTTGTTGAAAACAATAGCAATTTCAGTTGTAAACAAATGAGAAAGGCTCACATTGCAGCTGAACTGAGATTACAATATTGCTTGGGCTAACCAACAGACCAGCAAACTGGCTAGGAATTTAATAGGAACAACCATGAAGTGGGACAACAACGGGCCTTGATAAGCTGGCATTCTGTAAAGTAGTGAGCTTAGAGTAAGTTATAAGCATGCCAAGTAGAAATCTGAAAAGGCTCAAGCTGTTCATACATCTCTGAAGACTTGTAAATTACACAAATTATGAATGCGTTCTCCAAACTAGTCATTCACTGACAAAAGAATAAAAGTCTTACTGGACCAAGATGTTTTAAGTACAACGTCTGACCAATTACTGGCTTATCACTAAACTATACTGATTTCAAGATGACTGGTAAGTAAGCAGCTTAAAAACAAAAAACTGAAGTGTGACATCAGACGCCACACATTGGATGGATATCTCATAACCAAACCAACCAACCACAACAAAGAAAAAAGCAATGAGCAGCCCAGGTAGAAAGGGATCAGAATCCAGAGTGGTTAATGTATTATTTAAAATATCCAATTTTAAATTGGTGATAATGGCTTATACCCTGGGGGATGGAGGGAATCAGTAAACAAACTTTTGAAAGTCTCAAATGTTGGACTTGCAGACAGACTTTCAGAGCAGTCATGTTTATATATATATATGTATATACATATGTATGTATGTACACGTGTGTATACACATATGTGTATATATATTCAAAGAATAAAAATGAATAATCTTTAAACAAAGCACGAAAATAATGCCTAATCAAATACAGAACATGATTTAAGAGGTCAAAATTATAAAAAATAAATGGAAATTCTGGAGTTGAAAAGCACAATAACTTAAGCAAAAAATTTACTAGAGGAACTCAATAGTTAATTTGAATGCAGAAGGAAGAATCAGTAAACTTGAAGATAAAGCAATAAGAATGATACAATTCAAAGGACAGAAAAAAAAAGAATGAAAAATGAACTGAGCATGAAACCATGGGATATAACCAATCTTATTAACATATACATAATGGAAGTTTCAGAAAGGAGAATAAGAACCATTAAAGTTTGGAAGTTTTTTCAAGTAAAGGCCTTAAAACATTTTAATTGTCTGAAAACTTTGCAAATCTGAGGAAAAGCATTAATCTACATATCCAAGTAGCTAAATAAAATGCAAGCCAGATAAACACTAAAATATCCACTCCAAGCCAATCAGAAAGTTTCAAAGCATAAGATAATATTGACTCGTCACACAGGGGAACCCCAATAAAAATACACAAGGCCAGAAGGAAGTTGTATAACATATTCTAACTACTGTCAAATAATCAAGCTTTGTCTAGTACAACTGTCAAAAAAGAGAAGACAACAAAAATAGAGATGATCCCAAATAAATAAAGCCAAAGAATTCGGTGCTACTGAAATTTTCTTACAAGGCTAAAAGTAAATGACACCAGATGATAACTCGAATCCATATACAAAAATTACAGAGTACTAGTAATTATGTAGGCAAATACAAAAAACCGTATAAATAATGGTTAGCTTTCTTATTTAAAAGACAATCACATGAAAAAATAATTCTAATTGTATATCACAACAGGACAAAGGAAGAGGAAGGGACAAGAGTGACACTGAAGCAAAGTTTCTACATTTAGTGGAATTTAGTATTATTCTTAAAGTAGTAGTAAGTTAAAATGCATATTATAACAACTAGAGCAATTTAGTTAAGCTCTCTTCCACTACGTGAAAGGCATATTTTTAAAAATCCCAGCAAAGTAGCAGATGTAAATGAAGCATATCAATATTATATGAATAAATGCTACAATCAAAAAGGTAGACCATCAGAATTTTTTTAAAAACAAGATTAAAACACATGCTGCTACATGACAAATACTAAAATTCAAAAATCACAAAAGGTTCCAATTAAGGACGCAATTTAAAAAAAGATAAACCATGTAAATGTAATGACAAAAGAGCTGGGGTGGCAGTAATAACCTTGGACAAAACAGATTTTAATATTAAAATGTCACTAGAGAGAGGGACATTTTATAATAATAAAATACCAATAAATAAGGATGGATAACAATGGCAAACATATATGTGCCTAACAAGAGAGTTCAAAAAACCCATGGAGCAAAAAAAAATGAAATCATGAAAGATACGGCAACTCAACGATAACACATTAGGCCTCTGTCAATATTCTACCAATAATGGATAGAACAAGTAGTCCCCCCCCCCAAATCAGCAAGGACACAAAAGATGACAATACCAATAAATTTGACATGACATCTACACATCATTTTGTAATAAAACAATAGCACCCATCACCTTTTTAAGCACACAGGAGAGAATACTACCCATAAACATAAGTTTTAATAAATTTTAATAGACACTAAGTATGATACACTTCAGACACAACAGAATTAAAATGAAAATCAACATCAGAAAGAAACTTGGAAACCCACTAATATTCAGAAATCAAACAATACATACTTAAAGAACCCATGGTTCAAAGAAGACATCTCAGGAGAAAAGAGAAGATATTCTTAGCTAGAAGAAAATGAAAAGACAATAGATCAAACTTCACTGGATGCAGCTAAGACAATTTAGAGGTTAATTTTTATTTTTAAATGTCTACATTAGAAAATGAACATCTCAAATGAATAACACCTTAAAAAACTATAAAAGACCAAATTAAGCCTGAAGCAAGGAAAGAGAAGGAAATAAGAAAGATTACAGTAGAAATCAATGACCTAGAAAACAAGAATAGAGAAATATCAACTAAACCAAAAAATTTTCTCCGAACAGATCAAGAAAAGCAACAGACCTTTAGCTAGACTGACGGAAAACAAACATACATACCACAAATTAGCAAAATCAGAAACATAATTACAGCCGGGTATGGTGGCGCATGCCTGTAATCCCAGTGGCTCAGGAGGCTGAGGCAGGAGGATCACCAAGTTCAAAGCTAGCCTCAGCAAAGGCAAAGCCCTAAGCAACTCAGTGAGACCTTTTCTCTAAATAAAATACAAAATAGGGCTGGGGATGTAGTGCCCCTGGGTTCAATCCCCAGCACACAAACACACACACACACACACACACAAAGAAACGTAATTACTACCAACCCTACAGAAATTAAATGATTTTACAAGGAAAGACTACCAAATCATTTTATGATGACAAAGGAGACAATTCACATCAAATAGACAAATTCTTGGACTAAAATGGCCTCCAGAAAAAATATAAATATCTAAATTAAATAATAAGGAACTGGAGAGCAATTACAAAATTTCCCACAAAAATAAAGTGTATATCCAGATGATTTCACTAGAAAATTCTACCAAACATTTAAGTATATAACAACAGTTCTTCACAAACTGATCTATCTCATTCTGAGGCCAAAATTCTCCTTATATAAAAAGCCAGGCAAAGACATCACAAAAATTGAACATGACAGACCAAATTTCTCATGACTAAATGCCCAGATATCCTCAACAAAATATCATCAAGCCAAATTCAGTAACATAAAAATGATTATGTTATAAATTATTATAAAGTGAAATTTATCCCAGAATTGTAGGGTTGATCAGATCAACTAATGTAATACAGCAGGTTAATAAAAGATAAGAGATGCATAAAAAGCAAGCGACAAAACCCAACTCCATTCATAAAAGGAAACTCCAACAAACCCATAATAAAAGAACATTCCCTCAAAACTCCCCCCCACAAAAAAAAACCCCAGCTATGAAGAACCTACAGTCAACATATTTATTATTTATCAATGAAAGCCTGAATACCTTGGTCCTAAGACCAGGAACAAGACAAAGCTATTCATTCTTCCCCACTTCAATGTTTACTAGAGATTCTAGCCAGTGTTATCAGACAAGAAAAAGAAAACAAATCTTTCTATTCAGAGATAATACACTGTATTGTAGCAAATCCTAAGGAACACACATTCCCATACACACATAATACCCTGACAAGAAACAATAAATGAATTTGGGAAGGTTACAGAATTAAAAGCCAATATAAAAAAAGTTGTGTTTCTATATACTAGCAATGAACAATGCAAAAAAACACATTAAGAAAATAACTCCACTTATAACAGCATCAAAATGAATTAAGAAATTAGAAACTTAACAAAAGAAGTATGAGTTGTACAATGAAAACTAAGAAACACTGCCGAGAGAAATTAAGATCTGAACAGATAAATATTCCATGTTCATGGATCTGAAGACTCAGTATTAGCATGGCAATTCTTCTCAAGTTCATGTACATATTCAACACAATCTGTATAGAAATTCCAAAAGAGATTTCTGCTTAGAGGAAAACAAATGAACTAATAGGAATACACAAAGAAACAACCTTACATTTATGGTAAAATGTTTAAAAAAAAAAAAAGCCAGAACATTCATAGCAGCAGGACAATCATTTGGAACAACTAGGTATCAAACTATCCATACACAGAATTGAATATAGACCCTTTCCTGTTAATGTACACAAAAATTAACTCAAAATCGATCATATTTCTAAACTGTAAGAGCTAAAACTATCAAACTTCTAGAAGAAAACATGAGAAAAATCTTTGTGAGTTTTGGGCTATACAAAGAATTTTTAGATAAGACACCAAATGTATAATATATAAATTTAAAAATTTGCCAATTGGACTTCATTGAAACCAAAGACGTGTGCTTCAAAACACAAATTTTTAAAAAAATAAAGACAAGCTACAGACTTAAAGAAAATATTTGTGAATCACACATGAGGAATTTGCATTTCATATATACAAAGAACTCTTAAAACACAATAATAAGGAAAACAATTTTAAATGGAGCAAATAGTTTTAATTCACTTCAAAAAAGATATGCTCAAAGCTAAAGACACATGAAAAAATCTTCAACATCACTAGCCACTAGGGAAATGTAAGTTAAAACTATGATAATGGTCACTAGGATAGCAATACTAAAAAAAGAGACAGTAACAGTGCTACCCTAGATGTGGAGAAACTAGAAATACATTGCTAGTGGCAATGTAAAGTTACAGAGCCTCTTTGGAAAGCTGCAATTTCTTAAGTTCAACTTAAGGCCAACCTAAATTCAACCTCAGTTCCACTTAGGTTTGACCTAGCAATTTCACTCCTATTGTATTTTTTTACATAAAAACATGTTTATACAAAGACTTGTATCATGTTCATAGCAACATTATTCATAATAGCACAAACACTCCAGGGTCCATCAATGTGTGAATGAATAAGCAAAATGTGGTATATCCCTACAAGGGTATACTATGCAGCAATAAGGAAATATCTATTGCTACACAACACAAAATGGACACACCACACAAACATTATGATAATCAACAGTGCAAAACATTACATTTTGTATGATTCTACTAATTGTCCAGAAAAGGGAAATTTCTATGTACACAGAGAAAGCAAATTTGTGGTAGCATGGGGCTATGGGTAAGAATGGAAATTGACTATAAATGCTCACTGAAGATCTTTTCGATGTGATGAAACACAAAGGTTGCACTTAAAGTGACACAAGTTGAAATCTACTTAAAATCCAAAATACATACTTAAAAATGGAGGTTATGATATATGAATCGTACCTTAATAAAAGCTATTAGAAAAAAAAGGGACCAAAGTATTACAAACACTATAATAATGTGGTCAGAATACCATTTAGAAAGAGGATAGCTGTGAATGTGTACATTTTAAAAATCAAGTGTCCCATGCAAAATTATAATATGGTAAATATATAACTTCTGAATCAGTGGCAAGAATGTGGGAGCGGGGGGGGGGGAGGGGGGGCATGACATCTGAACAATAGTAAAGGGGAAAAGGCAATAAATAAGCATGAAGAGAATGCCTAAAGCGAGATACCAGAAGTTGTCCCAACAAGAGTAATTATAATAAACATAAACTATGCTTGACAGTTATAGGACATGTTAAAAACTATTTATAATAATAATGCTATTATTGGGTACACATATAATACACATATAGAGACAAAACAGATCACATACGCACACAAAAGATGGAACCTGTTATACTAGGAAAATATTTAACTATCTATAAGGTATGCAAAATACAAAAATGCAAAAAACATCATTAGGGATAAATTAACATTGAAATTTCACCACTGAGTCAAAATGAATTCCCCCATGTAAGAAGTTCAAGAAACAAGTTTCAAATTCAGATTGTTGAAAAGGTGAACTCATAATAAACAAGATTACAAACATTATACAGATCACAAATTTTCTTACTAGCTAAGTACTCTGGTTTAGAGAGAGCAGATAATATAAATGTCCAAAAAAAAAAAAAAAGTCTTAAAGTATGCTGATTTTGGAACAAGGATGCTTGGGTTTAACCCGTTTAATAGTCATGTGGTTTAAGAAGTAGCTTCATCTTTCTTTGTTTCCACATCTCTAAAATGGGAAAGGGGAGAGCGATATAAAAAAAAAAAATAGTACCCACCTTACTAGGCTGTTATGAAAACTAAATCACAAAAAGTTCACAAAAAATGCTTAATAGTCAGTGCTCAAAAATATCTGATTCACTGGTTAAAGGAACAGCAAAAACTTTTATCCTAAATGATAATCCTCAAAAATGAAATTTAAATAACTGAGAAAGTATTTTAAAATCTAAAAATTTGGTATTATTGACCAATGAATTAGACACAAAAGCCATAAATATTTATTGTAGTTAAGGAATTCTTAGAGGCATTTAGTTGAGAGTGTATATGCCACTCAACTGAAGAACATGGATTAGGTTTACCCCTGAAAAGTTGTTTCTTGTGGAGAAGTCAAATAAGTAGATAAGTGAATTTTATGAATTTGTAAATACTTCAATGAATAGAAAATTCATATAAATCACATGCATAACCAACTTAAAATTCTGTAGTAAAATGAACATAACTGTACAACACAATATACTTCAATGACTTTGAAGTCCATTTAAGAACCTAAATCATTATTTAAAAGAATCCTTGGGGCTGGGGATGTAGCTCAGTAGTAAAATGCTTGCCTAGCATGCATAAGGCCCTGGGTTCTAATCCCCAGCAACACATTAAAAAAAAAAAAAAAAAAAAGACTCCTCAATGAAAAGAAATGCAGATATACAAGTGTATGTGTTAAAAACATGTCCTCAATAAAGGAACAAAACAAATATATTTAAAAATAGATACTATACTATAAAAAACATAGTAATAGTAAAGACAACTTATTAATTGTGCAGATGGCTCATCTATCCTACTTCTAGGAATCTATTTCAAACATAATACCTCCAACAATACAAAAATATAGTTACTGACTGCATCATTATATGTAATTGCAAAATACACCCTAAATGCCCATACACGGGAAAGTGGCTGAGCAAACAATGTTCTACCTATACAACTGAGTACTCTGTCTTTGAAAACAAGATCTGTTATAAACTGACATAGTGAGATTACAAGGGTGTACAATTAATTGAAACATTAAAATGCAGTGGCAAGTGTCCTTCATAAAGACATGTAGAAAGTATCAGCTACTTGTGCAAAGGAAATAAGTTAAACCAGAAACTAATTAAACATATAAAAATGTGTGTTGGTAAGTATACATACATAGTTCTCTCCTCTAAAAAGGACAAGAAGCAATGACAGCTCAATGACAATAAATACATGAGCAGATGTTTGTTGGTTACTAAGGACCATTCCCCAATAAAGAGGCAGGGTTCCCTGAAGAAGTGGTTGATTCCAGTGCTGGGACAGGCAAATATGTAAGAATATATTTCGTGGTTTTAGAAAGTAAGAAAGTGTTCAAAAAAAGATGAGAACTTGCTGAATGAACTTCAAAGCTAACTCCAAAGGAGTTCCTAATGGCCAAAGATAGAACAATTTGAGTAACATAACAAAGACAGTTTTGGATTTTCACTCACAGAATAAAATAAATATCCAGGAATCCACACTGATATAAATAATTAAATTAATAAATGGAGGTATGGGTGGAGGCACTGTTTAGAAACATAAACCCAAGATTAGGGGAGATTAAGGAACAAAACAAATGATGAAAGTTAGGGTACTACATAGGATTCCGGAAGACAGATAAGAACATTAGTGAAAAAGTTGGTGAAATTCAAATAAGATCTGTAATTTAGTTAATAGATTTGCACCAATGTAAATTTCCTAGTTTTGATCATTGTAGTATAATCTTACTACAATGATTATACTACATATATGTATGTATGTTACAATATTAGGGAAAGCTAGCATACAGGAAATCTCTGTACTGTTTTGTGCAATTTTTGGTAGTAGGATTAAAACAAGTTCAAAATAAAAGTGAAGAATAGAGTGTCTTGGTCTGCTGTTCTGTTTTAGAGTAGTTTAAATCAGAACTCTTAACATCAGCTTCATTTTGTCCCAAGGAAATTTGAATTTAATATAAAAAAGTAAAATGTCAAGTTATAATTTAAAACTTTGTTGAAGTTATGAAATAGAGCAACACTATTTCATTTGGTCTTCAGCAGAACATATAAAATATGTTAACAAACACTTTTTCTTTGTTTCTACTACCATATTCTATGAAGGAAAAATCTATTTGAAGGAAGTCAGACTATATAAACAGCAGGCTCAAAATGAAGTTCATAAACATGAAAAAATATTTAATGACAGTACTCTTGAAATTATACATCTCTAAATACCACAACAGTCCTACAATAAAGTTTGTTTTAGCCGGGGGTGAGACACGGGTGTTATCACAGAAAGATTCACTTAAATAGCATTTGGGAAGGAGAGGGAAAGCTCCTCTGTGAGTGGTTTGCACTATTGGGTTTAGGGGCAGGGTAAACTGAAAGAAAAACGTGTTTTAACCACAAAACATACAGTTGATCAGAACTGACTAAAGAACAAACTTTCTACATTTTTAGGTGATCTTTCAAACTCAGTTCTCTGTTCTGAATTATCTATTAACTACTGGAGATTCAAACATACCCACTTATCATTAAAATACATATTCATAAAACTTTTACAGTTGTGCTGTTCTAGTTACAAATAGCTTCTACTTTTCTAGGACATAATTTCACTTTGTTTAAGCAAGAATTCATTAAAGAAGTTATAAATAACCCTTAAATATTTAGCCATGAATAGAGGGTGGACTGGCATTGATGGCTTATTTTAGCACTAATGCAGAATGCTTTTTAAAAGCTACATTTTAGCATGCATCAAGCTAATGATTAACACTTGCAGTATAATTTTCAATGTTAGACTAAATTTCTCTTTAAGGAGTTTTACTACAAAGTAACAAAGTAAATATGTTATTTAAGTCATTTACTAGTAGTAAAGTAGGCTTAAAGAATGAAAATGTTGGAAAGATTAAAACATAAGAAATTTTTATTTGAAAAATTCATTCATTTTTTTAAAGCATCTAAACAAACTTTCCTTCTCTCCCAAAGGATAATCCCAATGAAAACTATACAGAAAGGGGAGAAGTAGTTCCTATGGAATTTTAAGAATTCAAGAATCTGCTGTGATATATACATATATCAATCAAAGACATTTCCATACTCAGTTCTAAATCATAAAGTCTGCAACATTTTAGAGACCAAGTTTCATAAAATTTTTACTTGAAAAAAATGCGTTACAAAATATCATTCTTCCAAAGAAACTTTCCCATGGGGTACATGTAGCTCTCTACCTTAAAGAGTACAGTATGCATTCAAAGGGGAAAGGTTTTTTTGTTTGTTTTTCTTTTTTCTTTTTTTTAATAGCCACCTAGCTACAAAACCTACAAGGGAAGTAGATTTTTTTTAAAGTGCCTTTAAAATGCAAAAGCAAGTAATATAATTGTTGAATCTATCTGAAATCTTAAAAGATTCTTTAAAATGGTCCATATGGTACACACAACTTCACAGCTGGTACAAAACTGCCTGTATTTAGTTTAAAACACAAAGCAATGCATATGAACTGTGTTCTTTGAAAAATAACTCAAAATGCTACCACTGCATTATAAGGCCAACTTAGTAGTCAGAGAATTAACAAAACAAGCTGAATATTAAAGTATTCGAACATTTACTTTGATTTTCACTGATAAGAGAAATTGCTACCAAACTAATTCAGGATGCCTTATTTCAAACTACATGTAACATATTTTGCTTATACATTCTAAAAATGCACCACTAGGTTTTAGGGTGTAAACTCCCATTTCCTAGTTTTTCTGTTGCAATCTGGAAGCTTTGAACTTTGAAACCCTTTTTGCAGTTTCTTCTGATACTTCCGACAGAATCTCTTTTCGTTCTGGAATGGTGGGTAGTACAGGATGGGCAATGGCTGGGTGTGGTGTTAAAGAGGATAAAAATTCTTTTTCTATGACAGTTCCAGAAAAAGCCTAGAAGACAAAAGTCAGATTCATGTTAATAAACTACAAATAATATGCCCACAAAATCTTCACCTTCTATTCACCAATGAGACATTTATTCCCACTCAAAGTAAATTCAGATTTTGGGAAATATAATATTTTAACATCGAAATATGAATTGTTCAGAGAAACTGAGTACCATTAAAATTTTTGCTGCTTACACCAACAAAATGTAATTTTTATAGTACACAACCAGAAAACAATAAACAAAATGCCTATTTTGTCTGGGGAAAAAACAAAAAGTCCTAATGTTTTATACATTCCATTATGTCTAGATCTTTTTGGGAAAAAATAATGTATTTAAATAAAATAAGACATTAGGGTGTCAAATGCAGACTTTGGTACATTAGTTGGTGCTTGAGCTCTGGAGGCCACGCGGCCTACAAGCCAAATAGCTTAGTTTCAACAGTACTGACATCTCTTTAGTGGTGTTCATTTATATGATTATTTGAGTATTTTATTGCATCCTGCCTTAATTTTATTTAAGTGTCTAAAAAATTAAAATGCTGAAACTACTGTAAGTACAGGCTTTATGATTTTAATGCAATTAAATTCATGAAGTGAAATTAGGAGTTTTACTTTTTTTTTTTTTTTTTAAAGATTTTTGGTATTTGGAACCTCTCCTGTTACATTTTCTAAGAACTTAAGTAACAAACTAAAATTGACATGTACACTTTCATGTATGTTTTACTTCTCTTTGATCAAG
Organism: Glaucomys volans; assembly: GCA_020662805.1. Lineage (NCBI taxonomy): Eukaryota > Metazoa > Chordata > Mammalia > Rodentia > Sciuridae > Glaucomys > Glaucomys volans. The sequence continues at coordinate 180,102 of JAJEJO010000908.1, forward strand.
TGTTCAAAATTAGTTAAGACAATGCATCACTTAAACAGTTTAAAAAGCCATCAACCTCCATACCACCCCACCACTTACAAAAGAAATGCAATCTTCTTCCCATAATATTTTAGGAGTATGGCTCTTGAAACTTTCCTAGATTCTCTATTTTATTATGATGAGCACAAAGCATTCATAACATCTTTAAAACACTTTTGAAAGACCCAATATTTTTGTATTTAAAAGATATTGAGAATGATTTTTTAAACTACTGCCATAATCATGAACTATTTATTTTGATATTAAAAAATTTATAGCACCTATTATAACAGTATAAAATACAAAGCTCATAAGGGTAAAAATAAGTTCCACATTCTAACTCTTGTTACACTATGACACTTTAAAATTCTTACAAAAATCTAATTTTCAAATTTTTATTGGCAAAAGGGGAACGGTAGGGTGGGTGCGGATGGTGAAGGACGATAGATTGAAAAAGATTTTTTTAAAAAAATATTTAAAAAAAAATAAATAATAAATGCAAAAAAAAATCTATTACCTATTTTCTAACAGTCATTATGACAGACTTAAATAAGGTATTTTCTGGGTCACATACTCCTCTCTACTGCAGGGAGAGGAGAATATTCTAATTTTATATATGGTCCTCTAAATGCTAACAATCTCTATCCACAATTACCACTTAGTGTATTTAGAACAATTAGTACCACAGAGTACAAGCAATGACATTTTTACATATACTTACAAATATATTTTTATATGTATTTGATGTGTATACAAATGTGTATATTGGTTTGGTACAGGCATGAGTTTTCCAATCTTCCTAAATACTTTATAAATTGAAAACTTCAAGAAACCATCAAAACAAGAATAAAAATATCAAGTCTGGGTACAATGGAAACCATAACCATAATATTTCAAAGACAGGAATTCTTATTTCAGTACTTCCTAACCTCTCCTCCACCTCTACATAACTGTATGAAACATGATGGGCAAAACATATGAGTATGCCCAAATTTTTCTGACAAGAGGGTATATGGTTTCCACCAGATTAGAAAATGATTCCATAACCAGTTAAGAGTTGTTTCACTGGAACAGGTGAAAACATAGAAGAACTATTCATATTTTTCTTCAACTTCATCAAGGCATTTATCTGCTACTCAAACTAATACAAAATAACTACAGTCTGGTCCATTGGTAATTTATTTAATATAAACAGCTAAATGATTTTCTAGCTAAAAGTTGTATCACATGTGCCAGTTAAGGTATTTTTAAATTGCCATTTTACCAAAATAGAACTTCAAAACAGATATTTCACCAAAAGAAAATTTTGAACTACTCTAAAATCACAATACCTATTATTGTTTGCTGGTGACAAACAAATTATTATCCAAAAAATAGAATTAGATCCTATAACTTTTCCAACTAAATAGTAAAAATTGCAAAGATACTGTTTGAAATAAAAACACATACCTCAGATGTTCCTGATAAGGGCAAAAGTTTCTTTTGATTATTTTCTTGTTGTGGTTCCTCTTCTAAAATGCTCTCACTGGTGTCACTGCAAGTGGCTTCTTCACAGCTAATACTCCTCAAAACTCCGCGCCTATCATCAAACTCAGCAGCACTGCTTTCACTGGTATCACTACAAACACTGTTTTCTCTGCTTCGAGACTTCAGGATAGATTTACGAGGAACATATTCTCCATTCACAACATCAACAAAAACTCTGTTAAAAAAAAAAATTCACAACACAAGTAAATCATAAAGTAACTTTACAAAAAATTTTTTAAAAATCTCAAAATTAATCTGAAATTTTTTGTTAAAACTTTCTATCTAAAATATTTACATTCACAATAATTTGGAACCTCAAAAAACATATTTTTGGAAGACATGACTTTTTGTCTAATAAAATACAGTATGTTACTAATAAGCATGTTCTAGGTGATAACATGTTGATCTGCCAAAATTCTATTTAGTTTTATATCCACTAATAGGACATTTAGCAATTTTCACCATTTTATTAACATGGGTCAAAAACAGTTAAGTATTTTCAAATGATAACTTTCTCAACAAATACCACAACAAAAAGCTGAAATAATATAATTAATTTTTGCTCTGACAAGATAAACTACATGTCAAGCATATTATAGCTATGGCAGGAAAGTATTATATCCTAGCCCATTATAAATATTAATTTTCATTTGTAAACTTAAGATGGAAGATTTTCTGCCTGGACCAATTGGGAATGTTTCAAAGGCACTGGCAAAGAAAGAAAAAGGAAAAAATAACCATACATCACACCAACTGCTTTGGACAGGCATGTTGCAGTGGCTTAGCCTTTCCAATACTAAGCTAACTTCATCACAACACTTTTCAGAAACTTCTGGACTATCTTTTCCTATAAATATCCAGTAAGGAAAAGGGATCCGCGTATCACGCTGTAGACTATGAAAGATATTACTCACCTATAAATGTCAGCAGGAGTCCTGATCGTAGGCAGCTCTTGGGTAGAATGACCACTTCCAGAGCTGTTCTTTCGTTTACGTTTGGCTTCTTCTTTCTTTTCACTGAATTTTAAAGTGGTATTTTTCCCAGTATTTATTCGAACCTAAAAATTTCATAGCAAAAAAATTTAAAACCTTTTGAGTAGTTAAATCGAAGACCAAACTAAAACAAATGAATTCTATAATTAAAGAAGTAACATTTAAGAGTTACAGTTGAAATTCTTCAACACTGAAATGATGTGCATTATCAGGGTAAAGAAGTCCTTATCATATTTCTATAACACTAAAAATTACATTTTCTTTAATGACCAGTTGTAGTTGTCAGTGGTCTTTATTATTGTTTAGAAAGCAAAAAATATTGTCTTTACTATTATTTAGAAAGCAGAAAACATTTAAACTAAATGCTAGATTTATTTTAAGCTTCACTTCACTCCATTACTTTAATATGTTTTAGACTTAAATCATACATTCAAAACAAAAGAGCACAATTAACCAAAAGAAATATTCAGTAAGACTATAACATTTATGCCATAAAAGCAGTATTAGGTAATGTTTAATTATTCCAAAAACTTTTAAACACTTTTAATTTTAGTAGCTGAAGGACTAAAGACTAAAAACCAACCCTGCTAAGGATTATATTACTCTTCTATCTCTACTCAGCATTTATGCCACATTTTCTATGTTAATGACTGTTCTTTCTTTACCATAACATTCCTGCAAACATTATTTATTCTTCCTGTTTTATCTAAATGAAAATAAGAAAAATTAAAAGCCTGGAAAAAGCATCACAAAACTTTTTTTCTAGCTAAGCATCCCAACTTTTCCCAAAGAATTCCAATGATTCCTTTAGTTTTATAGATTAGAATATATGAATGTATATGTATGTGTGTGTGTATATACATATATAGATATGAGTATTTCATTTCCTATTAGAACAAGGATAACTTAAGAAACCTAAAATGTATGAAGTATGATTATTCATCACAGGCCCTTAAGAATGAACCATTGATTCTGAACTCTGATACAGGCATCCAGGTACCATGGATCAAAGGAGTCCCTAATTTACTGCCACCTCTATGTCTTCGAGACATAACATTTCCTGAATTAGAAAGATGAATTCCTGGAGGTACCTTATATACTACATGAGCACAAAGAGAGCAGAGGTATACTTAAGGTAGCCCATGCTTCCTTCAACCAGTCAGTCTGCTTTGATCTATTTTAAATATTGGGATTCTACAATAATTATGGAAGAAACAAAAGGCTTTTGATACAAAAGAAAAATCTGAAAATCCTGGATTAAAAGATCTCTACAGTTATCCCCAGCTCTAAAATGCCAAAATTCTGAACACATCATTACACAGTTGCTTATTTTTGTCAGAAAAGAAAATGTATCTTTCTCCTAAATTTTTCCTTTTTGCCCATGATGTTCTTATTCATTGATGCTGAAATAGAAAACAAAAACCTAATATAATAGAAAATTAAACCAATATAGTCACTCTTAACATACTAAACATACCAAAATGTCCACATATAATTAACTCCAGAGTTCTTAAGAAAACTCTCTGGAATAAGGACGGGTAGAGCTACAGTAGTTTCTATTTAAATCTGACTCCCTTCTAGATCCCAGCTCAAATTCCATTGTGGCTTCTCTGAATTATGGGCCAGTACCAGCAAACTAACTAAAAACTATACCCTCTCCCCCTTTTTTCTTTTAAGATAATTTGGTCAGAATAAAAGGCAAAAGATGATTTTCTTATTTGGCAGTATCAATATTTATCACTTGTTAATTTTCTCTTAAGAAATATCATAAGCCGGGCGCAGTGGCGCACGCCTGTAATCCCAGCGACTCGGGAGGCTGAGGCAGGAGGATCACGAGTTCAAAGCCAGCCTCAGGAACTTAGTGAGGCCCTAAGCAACTCAGTGAGACCCTGTCTCTAAATAAAAAACACAAAATAGGGCTGGGGATGTGGATCAGTGGCTGAGTGTCCCTGAGTTAAATCCCCGGTTCCAAAAAAAAGAAATATCATAGATAGTATTTAATGTTCAAATTAAATGCAAAATTAGTAAAGTTAAAAGTATACAAACCCTCTTAGGTTCAACAGTATGAGAAAAATATATTGTTGGTACAGAATTATCTCCAATTCCTAAAGAACTATGGTCACTTTCATTATTGCCATCATCACTGTCATCATCATCATCATCATCTTCATTACTGTGACAAGAATTTGAACCATTTACTGAACAGTCCAAGTGACTATTCACTTGACCATTGAATAGTTCTGAATGTGTAACGTCCTTATGACAACTGCTGGGAGTAAGGGAGTTTGTTTTTTGATGTATCACATTCACATTTGTGTTTTGATCTTCCTTTTCCTCTTCAGAAGAGGTAGTATCTTCTCCATTTACAATCATGGTATCAGGTTTACTAGTAAAGAAAAAGAGAATATTAACAAAATGAAACAAAACACTAGAATTTTACCTATTCTAACTTTCATCTTATTTTAGTGGGTTAAAAGATTTTGAGAAGTATTTTTAAAAACTGGAATTCTAGATTTAAAAAGGATAAAAATGTTTCAATGTGAATTAAAAAAAAATTAGTTTCTATCCCACTTCTGTATATTATATGTGTTATATGTGTTATATATATATATATATTATATGTGTTTCAAATATAAGTAGACTATAGGAGATTATTTTTACCTTTGAATTTTGGCCAGACACAATATAAACATAATATCAATAGTACACTAAGAAATTCAAACAAAATGTATTTCTATTTAAATACCAGAAATTAATGCCACATAACTGTATTTTATTTTCTTTCTATTCTCAGCATTTTAAAAATAAGCATGTATTGTAATTTTAAAAGATAAAATACTTATACATATGCACATCAATATACTTGCATTTACACACATGAATGCACATTTATCATGCTTCATTCTATAAAGGAGCTGAGGACCTTATAAAAATAACAAAACCAAAAATGCAATAGAACTGAAATAACATTATGCAAAAATAGGAAGAGAATCATGACTAAGAAAATCGCAAGATCCAATACTGGTTTTAAAAAGTGAAATAGTACCAGTTAATCAAAAAGACCTAAAAATTTATAGGTGAAATGGTAGGGGAAAAATCTTTTGTGTTTCTTGTCTTATTTTTCACAGAAACTAATTACTGCATATGGTACATCATTTAAGCAAAATAATATAAGAACTTCAGTAGTAGCAGACTTCATTTAGCACTTTGACAATTCTAAGTAAGTGCTAATGTGTATTTCAAATAGCAGTTTAGTAAAGTTTTTCATACATAAAACTACCTGACCAGATTACAAATTACCTGTTCAATAAACAGAAAGGTTTGCAAATGGAAAGCAAGGATAAACATTTTATAATATCAAGTTGAATCAAATTCAAAGCAAACTTTTCTTTTTAATAAGTCAAAGATAGAACATTATCCTGAGTACAGCATAAAAATACATTAAATTTAAAATTTAATGCATCCATAATTATTAAAAGTCGACTGTTATAATTACTTCATTATATCAAATGTAGCTGAAATCTTACAATAAAAAATGGAGATGTTTATCTTAAGCATGTACATCCACATGCATGGAAATGTACATAAGCACACCATCCTAAAAAAAAGTACTGTAGAGAATTTATTTGGGGGAGGAAAGAGTATTGATAATTTATTGTATCTTTTTTCATTTTTTTGAGGAGCACATATTATTTTATTAATGAGGAAATATGCATAAAAACAAAATTTTTTTTAAAGATCATCTGTCATTAGGTACCTATCAAGTTCACCCAGCAATTCTTCCTGTCTCTCTAGTTCTTCAAGTCGAGCCCACAGTTCCTTATCAGCAAGCAAATCCTCAGATTTTACTTCATTTGCAAAATCTGCTTCAAAAATATTTGAAGTTTTTGGTTTGGAATGAGGTTTATGAGCAATTCGTTGTTTGGCTATGTTAAAAAAGGAAAGACAAGACTGTAAACAGTCAACCTTAGAAAAAAAACAAACCCAGACTTATATTTTCTTTTAGAGAGCAAAGGGCCTATTGAGATAGAGAGTACATGACTTTTAAGCCCAGCAGAACTACAAAGATGAATGTCTCTTAGAGCCTTGCTACTCAAAATGTGGTCCATGGACCAGTAGCACAGGCATCCCTGAGGAACATTTTCGAAGTATAAACTCTGGTAGACCCCAAATCTGCTGAATCATAATCTGTATCTCAACAAGGGCCCCAGAGAACAAACATGTACATTAAAGGTTGTTAAAGGGCTGCTCTAGAGATTCAAAAATGCATAAGTAGAAACAGTCATGATGCATCCTAGCTATAATGCAAAATTCAACACAAGTAATACCAACTTACCAACCTAACTTGAGAATTTATTTACTAACGTAACAGGCAAAAATCTTGTCACTGGATACTTTAAACTCAAAGGCACAGCTAAGAATGACTATCTTAGGAAGAAACGACAGAGTCTAATCTCTGGAAAGTCTCATTATGATTTTACATATAAACATCTCTGCTTTTAAAATTGCTTAATTTTATTGTAATCCTCATGTGAGGGTAGGGGTGGATATAATCTGAACTCAAACCTATCTGTTTTTCACTTTAAAAAAAAAAAGATTTTTTCTCCATAAAGCCAGGTGAAATTTTGAACTAATGGGAAATGTAAAGTACTGTCCTTTGTGAGGTATGATACTACTTAGATGATGTCAAATCCAATATATATTCAAATATATAGCACTGTTTTCTAAATTTGAAAATATCCAAATTATGTGTAATGCCTTTTTCTCTTTACTGATAAAACTATTTTTATGTTTCAGACTTGCAGCATACATAATTTCTCACTTGTCACTCCAAACAAAAATATGAATTTGTCTTTCTGCTC
>JAJEJO010000908.1:192500-352470 GCA_020662805.1 Glaucomys volans
CCAAACCTTATATAGCACAGTCAGGTGAGTTCCTCTTTATTGTCTAAACAGAATATTTACAACCTAGGGTGGTTTGCAGGAATAGTAATAGAGAAGTGAAAGCATTTGAAACACCAAATAATTTGAGCACAAGGTAAACAGAAAATGTCTTAGCAAAAACAAGGGGGCTAATTCCAGGGAAAATAATCTAATTTAAGACTCCTAACCTGTTCCTAGAATATGATATTAGAAGATTCTCTTGTAGGATGATGATTAAACCCAAAGGTGCTGATATTTGAAGATTGCTCAATGAGAACAATCAACTTGCCACTTAAATCTCTGAAGCAGATCAGTTAAAAGCTTTGCTATGCACACAGAACTTAACCTTGATTAACTTGGTTAGCCAAGAATCACCAGACATTTCAAAAAAATTCAACATTAACGCCAGAGACATGAAAGAGAAGGCAGGGGGAGGGAGAAGGAGAGAAAAAAAGGGGAAGAAGAGAAAGGAGAAAAAAGAAGAAAAGAGGTACATGGAAAATGCATAAAGAAAACCTTGATAGAAAAAATGTCCTTTTAAAAACTAACTGCATCCATGAAACAAGAACAGTATGTTATAACAAAGGAACATTCAAAGAACAAAAAAGGAGCTTCTGGGAATTAAAGTACGTACAGAATTGTTTTTAAAAAATGAAATAAATGCTTTTAAAAATCAAGTAGAAGATATCACTCCAAATACTATAACAAACAGATGAACAATAGGAAAAGAAATAGTACTAAAAATTTCCCAGAATATCCACACTGGAAGGACTCAACAAACACCAAGCAAATAAATTTTAAAACCTATGTAATATGTCTTTCAGGTCATAAGGAATAAAGACCTCCCATGTGCTTTCCTAGAGTTACTTAAGAGTATACTCCCAAGAGACCCCAGAAAAACAGCCCTCCTTTGTTTAAGATAGAAGCCAGTCCAAACTGAAGCAAGACTATGAAAAAATTCCAGTAATGGGAGTTTTAAAAAGAAAGAAATCATTTGAAGAATTAGTAAGAGGTAAACAGAAAACTATGCCATAATCAATAAAAGCAGTCAATATCAAACATAAGCTTGTGTAAAAATGTAATGGAATTTTGTCAAAGCATGAACACTGATATAACAAAATTATGATTCAATAATATTAAAAAAACTAAATGGTCCTCTTAACCTGTAGGCTGGGAGCAAATAAATAATGGGCAAAATGGAAAAAACTGTAAAGAAAATAAGATATGTAAATTACTCAGAAATAAAGAGAGAAGAGCAGAGTAAAAGATCATACAAAATATAATTAACTGTGAGGAATGGAAATAGAGCCAAGAGAACTAGAGCAGGATTCTGATACTTTTTCACTGTAAGTCTTAAGATGGTATATGATGTTTTAAAGTTATAGTTTTCCTTCATTATTCATGGGGAAATAGTTCCAGGAACTCCCCGTCATGGATCTTGAAGTTCACAGATGCTGAAGCCCCCTATATAAAATGGCACAGTATTTGCATATAACCACCAAAGCACATTCTCCTAATACTTAAATTATCTCTAATTACTTACAATACCTAACACAACTTAAAGGCAGTGTAAATAATTGTTATACTCTATTGTTTAAGAAATAATGATATGAAAAAAATGTCTGGAGGTGTTCAATATTTCTTCTTGAATATTTTCAATGCACAGTAGTTTAATCTGTGGATATGGAACCTGCAGGTATAAAGGGCCAACTATGTATCTATTAAGTAGATAAATCTAAAATCATAAATTTATATTTTGTAACAAAGTATCAACAATGCTCTTAATATGTGCCAAAATATACTTTAATCAAAGTAATGAAGGACAAAATCAAACAGGAAATTTTGAAAGCAGCAAGAGAAGAGACTCACCACACATAAGCAATCCTCAATAACATTATGCGTGGATTCTTCAAAAGAAACCTTTCTCAGCAGAAGGATGTGGGATGGTATATTTAAAATGCCAAGGGGGGAGGGGTGTCAATCAAGAATTCTATATCCAGCAAAACTCTCCTTCAAAAAATAAAGAGGGAAATCAGGACATTTTAGATAAGAAAATCTGAAGGAGTTCCTTATCACCCAATCTGTCATCTGAGAATGCTGAACAGTTCTTCAAGTTGAAATGAAAAGATAATAGATACTACCTCAAAGCTGTATGAAGATACAGAAGTCTCCAGAAAAGTTAAACAGAGAAAAATAAAAACAGGTGTGGTTGTCAAATTCCACTTTTTCTTTTCTACTTGATTAAAAAAAAGCATAAAAGTTATTATAAAATCCTTGTTAATGAGCACACAAGGTATAAAGATATAATTTGTGATATAAAGAGGATGAAGGAGATATAGAGGAATAATTTTCACATATTATGGAAATTAAGTTGACATAAATTCAAAATATATTTTTATAACTTTAGAATGTTATAATGTAATCTCTGTGGTAACAACCATGAAAATATCTACAAAAGTTTACAAAAGAAGTATGAACGGTATCAAATTGTTTCACTATATAATATTAAATAAACAAGAGAGTAAAAAATGGAATTGGGGGCAAAAAAAGAAAAAAAAACCTATAAAAAATACAGAAAAACAATAACCAAATGGAAATGTAAGTCCTTTCCCATTAGTAATCACTATACATGGAAATGGGTTAAATTTCCTAATCAGAAGTATGGATTTTTTAAAACAGGATTCAACTACATACTATCCACCAGAGATTCGCTTGTAGACCTAAGGTCACAATTATGTTTAAAGACAAAGTATGGAAAATAAACTCCAGGGAAATAGTAACCAAAAGAGAACTGGAATAGCAATGATAAAAAAATAAACCAAAACAAATTTTAGGTAGAAAAATTAAAATTAAAAGTTGCAAGACACAAAGGATATTTTATATTAAAAGTTATCAATCTATCAAGAAGATATCACACTTACAGACATACACCCAAAGCCCCAGATGCATAAAGCAAAAATTTACAGAATTAAAGGGACAGTTTTTAATAATAGCTATAAAACTTCTCACTCAAAATAAAAAGGATAGAATAAACAAAAAAAAAGAGCAACAAAGAAACAAAGAATATGAACAACACTATAGACCACCCAACTGCAGAATATACATCTCCTGTGTGTAACATGGACTAGTCTCAGTAAGTACCAGTCTCCAGTAAGACCAGATGACATACACTAGTCTCCAGTAAAATCAGATGACAGACCACAAATTTAAGTTTCAAAAAAATAAATGAAAGCTGGGTGCAGTGGCACAGGCCTATAATCCCAGTGGCTCGGGAGGCTGAGGCAGGAGGATCACAAGTTCAAAGCCAGTCCCAGCAATTTAGCGAGGCCTTAAGCAACTTAGCAAGTCCCTGTCTCTTAAAAAAATAAAATAAAAAGGACTGGGGATGTGGCACAGTGGTTAAACGACCCTGCTTTCAATCCCTGGTACCAACAAAACAGACAAAACTGAGCTGAACTAGAGTAAAAACACATGGAGCATATTTTCCAATCAAAACAGAATGAAACTAAAAATCATTAACAGGAAAAAAACTGAAAAATTCACAAATACATGGAAATTTAACCAATAAATCAATGTGTCAAAGAAGAAATTGTGAAGGAATTAAAAAATTCCTTTAGATTAAAAAATAAAAATCCAACATACCAAAACTTACAGAATGCAATACATCAATGCTAACAGTGAAGTTTTTAGATAAATGCCTATGTTAAAAAATAAGATCTCAAACCAGTAACCTATCCGTACACTTTAAGGAACTCAAAAAAAGAAGAGCAAACCAAACTCACAAGTTAACAGAAGAAGAGAAAAAAGATTAGAGGAAGATAAACAGAGAACAGAAAGACAAGAAAGAAAATCAATGAAAATAAAACTTGGTTCTTTGTAAAGACCAATAAAATTGACAAATCTTTACCTAGATTGTCTATGAAAAAAGGAAGATCAAACTACTAAAATCGCAAACAAAGGAGGTGAGAAAACAATTTATTTTACAGAAAATAATTATAAAGAAGTTCTAAGAACAAGTGGATGCCAAGAAATTGGATAACCTAGATAAAATGGCCAAATTCCCAGAAAAACAAAAACTACCAAAATTTATTCAAAAATAAACTGAAAATCCAAACAGACCCAACAACAACCAACCAGAAAAAAGCACAGAAACGGACAGATGGCTTCATAGTTCAATTCTACCAAACATTTGGAGAATTAACACCAGTTCTTCTAAAACATCAAAAAGGAAAGAACAAATTCTATGAGGTCAAAGATACTAGAAGAAAACTATATGCAAATATCTCTTATGACTATAAATGCAAACATCCTCAACAAAATATCAGCAAACTAAATACAGCAGATATACACCATGACCAAGGTTGATCCCTCTCCCCTCCAGGAATGCAAGGATGGTTCCACATACGAAAATAAATCAATGTAATATGTCACATGACAAAAAAAATATATATATATAATCTCAACTGAAATCAGAAAAGGCCTTTGACAAAAGTCAACACCATATCATGATTAAAAAAACAATTAAAATCAATGTACTTTAGATTAAAAAACAAAAATCTAACATACTGAAACTTACAGAATGCAATGGATCAATGCTAACAGCAACATTTATAGCTACAACTGCCTACATTAAAAAAATAAAGATTTCAAAGCAGTATTAGCGTTTGGATCTGGAGTGTCCTCCAAAGTCTTATTAAAGACTTGGGCAACAGCCTGTGACACTGAATGGAAACATTAGGAGGTGTAACCTAGTGGAAGTAAGTTACATCATTGGGGATATGCCCTTGAAGGCATTCCCTGCCCCTTTCCTCTATTCCATTTTTTGTTTCCCAGCCTCCATGGGATCAGCAGCTTTGCTCCACCATGCACTTCCCACCATGATTGTTCTGCCTCATCACAAGCCCAAAAAGCTGGGGTCAAGCAATTACAAACTGAAACTTCTGAAACTTAGAAACTTTTTCTTCATAAGTTGATTTTCCCGGGTATTTTGTCACAGTGACAGAAAGCCAACAGAAGGGAAAGTCCTCAATATCATGAAAGTCAGACATGAAAAACCCAGTTGACATCACACTCAAGGGGAACAGGTATTTGTGTACTCATACTCATAATAGTGTTATTCACAATAACCAAAAGAAACAAAATGTGTCCATCAATGTACAAATGGATAAGTCAAAATGTGGTGAAATATGTGAAATATTTTTCAACCTTAAAAAGAACAGCAAATTGTTGCATGCTACAATATGGATGAACCTTGAAAACCTGCTAAGTGAAAACACTCCAGACAAAAATGGACAACTATTATATGATTCCACTTATATGAGGTATCAATAGTCAAATTCATAAAATAGAATGGTGGTTATCAGAAGCTGGGGGTAGGGGGAATAGGGAGTTATTTAATGGGTACAGAGTATTAATGTGAAATAATGAAAGAACTCTAGAGATGGATAGTATTTATGACTGACCAACAATGTTAATGCCACTATTGGATTGTATACTTAAAAATGGTTTAAATGGCAAACTGTATGTTGTGTATGTTTTACTACACTGGAAGGGAAATTCTTCTTGCTTCTGATTTTGTCTTCTCTAAGCCTATAGTCATTAACCTAACTCATGGTTCTTGTCCCCTCATGCTCCCCTTTCCACTAAAAAATAAAAATATCCAATATATATTAATACCTATCTTGCAACATTAAAAACAGCTTTCAAAGTTCTTGTTTTGGCAACAATACAGCAATGAAGTATTAAAAGAGGGCAGGACAAGAGGAAACAAAAAACAAAAAGAGGAGAAAAAAGAAAAAGGAAATGCTAAACCTAAGTTCAAACATTGAAACTACACGAAATATAAATGGTTGAAACACATATCGGAATGGATTAAGGAAAGATACATACCATAAAACCTACTTTAATTATTATATAGTTAGCAAAAAGTAAAAGGGATGGGAAAATATACATACCATGCATACATGTATATGAACTTAAGAAAAGCTTCAAAATGCATGAGGTAAAAACTGATAAAAATGAAGGGGTAAATGGCCATAATTACAATTATATATGGAGATTTCACTCTTCTCTCAATATTATCAATAGAAAAGTAAACAGAAAATCTATAAAAATACAGAAGAACTGAACAACACCATCAACCAAATGCATATATCTAGCATTTGTAGTAAGTTCTACTCAGTAACAGCAAAATACACATTCCTCTCAAGTGTATCACTTGGCAAGATAGACCATATCCTGGATTATAAAACAAACTTCTTTAAGATTTTTTTTACATTTTAATTTTTTATTTGTATTAATTACTTATACACAACAGTAGAATGCATTTATGCTTTTTGATAAATCATACATAAATGGAGTATAATTACTCATTTTTCTGATTGCACATATTATAGAATCACATTGGTCCTGCAGTCATACATATACATGAGGTAATATATTTTTAAAGACCTGAAATCATACAAGTTATGTTCCCTGACCATAATGAATTAAACTAGAAATCTGTAGCAGAAAGACAACTGGAAAACCTCTAAACACTAAGAAATTAAACAAATATAATCCTAACTCAAAGATGGTAAACTTTTTCTGTAAATAGAAAGTAACTATTTTAGGTTTTATGGGTCACATATGGTGTCTATTGCATTTTTTTCCTCACAGCCCACTAACTACCACTCCCCAAAATGAAATGAAAATAATACAACATGTCAAAATGGTGTGGCATACTGATAAAGCAGTGCTAAAGAGTGAAATTTATAGCACGAAAATGCTTATATTAGAAACTACAAAAAGAAGCATAAAGTAAACCCAGAACAAGCGGAAGGAAGAAAAGACATGATCAATAAAGTCAGAGCTGGGTATTAAAAGATCAACAAGATCAATAAACTTCTAGACCAAGACTTCTCAACCCTACCAGTAATGAAGCTCTGAGACTAGATAATTCTCTATTGTGGTGGGTAGTCCTGTACACTAGTCTGTTTAGCAGCAACTTCACTGCCTTTTAACCACTAGATACCAAAAACACTCACCACCCCAGGTATGATGAAAAGTCTCTCAATACACTGCTAAACGTCCCCAGCAGGAGTAAAATGGACACCTGACTGTTTGAAAATTGTTCCTATTAAAAATTTCAAATTCGCCGGGTGCGGTGGTGCACGCCTGTAATCCCAGCACTTGGGAGGCTGAGGCAGGAGAATCGTGAGTTCAAAGCCAGCCTCAGCAGCTTAGCGAGGCCCTAAGCAACTCAGTGAGACCCTGTCTCTAAATAAAATACAAAATAGGGCTGAGGATGTGGCTCAGTGGTGGAGTGCCCCTGGGTTCAATCCCCAGTACAAAAAAAAAAAAAAAAGAAAATTTGAATTTGTTGTTAAAGTCTTCTGAAAAAAGAAATCTTCAGATACAGATGATTTTATTGGTTAACTCTACCAAACATTTAAAGAATACCAATTCTATTCTATGTCTTCCAGAAAATTTAAGAAGAACACTTCCCTGATCATTTTACAGGTAAACAAATTACTAGCAAATCAAATCCAACCATATATGAAAATCATACAATGACCAAGTGTGGTTCATCCAGAGAAGGAAAACCAGTCAGTATAATTCACCATATTAATAGACTGAAGAAAAACTACAAGATCACATCAGTAGATGCAGAAAAAGTCTGTAATAAAATTCAGTATTTGTAAAAAAAAATTTACAAATTAGAAAAGCAAACATCCCATATTTGATAGAGGGCATCAATTTTAAAAACCACAGTTACCACCACATTTAACAGTAAAAGACCAAATGATTTCCCTTGAAGATCAATTACAAGGTCTCTTATCCTACTCAATACTGTACTACAAGTAAGGCAGGAAAAAGAAAGGGCATACACATTGAGAAAGAATAATAAAATGGTCACTATTTACAAATACATTATTGTCTATGTAGAAAATCCAATGGAATCTCACCCTACAGACCAAATGAGTTTAGCAAGGGTGCCAGATACAAGGTTAATAAACATATTAAAATAAACATAATAAACATAATAAAAAGTGCAAATATGTCCACTCTTAAAAAAAAGTCAAAAAAGTCCCAAATACAAAGATGTACTGCAGGTACAGATAAAAAACAATGCATTTAAGATGGCCATTCTCCCTCATCTTATACATGTATATATTTAGGACAATTCCCATCAAAATTCCCAGGATTTTTTTTGGATATAAACATTTTGTTTTTAAAACATATGGAAAGGCAAGCAATTGGAATAGCCAAAACAAATTTTGAAAAGAACAAATTTTAAGAAACACTAATAAAGCTACTATAATCCAAACATGGTGGTATTAGCAAGGGGACAAACAGAGATCAAAGAAACAAAATTAATGGTCTACAAATTGAACCACACAAATATGGCCAATTCATTTATTTGTTAACAATTTTAGATATAATTCACATATCATACAATCACAAAATGTAAAATTCAACAGTTCTTAGTATACCTATAAGGCTGTGCAACCATCGCCACACATCTGTATTTTTACATTTTCATTACCCCTTAAAAATCTCCATTCCCATCAGCAGTCTCCATTCTCTTCCACAACTTCTTAAGCAACCACAAATCTACTTTGTATTTTATAAATTTGCCTATTCTAAATATCTCATGTAAATGAAATCATATGTGTGAACTTTTGTAACTGGCTTCTTTCATTTACCATAATGTTTTTAAGGCACATTTTTTTTAACTGACGACATTCTATTTATGGATATATGGCATTTCATTTATGTCTGTCTTTTCTATTACAACCATTCCAGTAGGGTATCTCATGTGGTTTTGATTGCCAATTCATTTTTAACAAAGGAGCAAAGTCAATTCAATGGAGAAAGACAGTATTTTCAACAGTGCTGTGAGCATTTCACATGCCAAAAAAAATGAATCTTGGCTTAAACCTTATACCTCATACAAAAATTAACTTAAAATATTTAACTACCAGGCAAAGAGTTCTTAAATATGCCACCGAATACATGATTCATAAAAGAAAAAATGACAAACTGAACTTCAAAATTAAAAACTTATGCTCTGGGCTGGGTGTGACAATGTACGCCTGTAATCCCAGCAGCTTGGATCTGGAGGCTGAGGCAGGAGGATTGCAAGTTCAAAGCCAGCCTAAGCAAAAGCGAGGCACTAAGCAACTCGGTGAGACCCTGTCTCTAAATAAAACACAAATAGCCAGGGATATGGCTCAGTGGCCGAGGTCAATCTCTGGTAACAAAAAAATAAACAAACAAACAAACAAAAAAGAAAAAAAAAACTGCTCTGGAAAGAACAGGAAAAGATACAGTATGAAACATTTGCAAATCATATTCAACGAAGGACTTATATGCAGAATATATAAAGAACTCTAAAAACTCAACAGTAAGAAACCATAGAACCCAATTTTGAAAACTGTCCAAAAGACATGAACAGGGGTACAAAGATAGCAAATAAGTGTGTGAATCAATGCTCAACATTATTAGCTATTAGGGAAATGCAAATTAAAACTACTATGCACCTATTCAAATGCCAAAGATTTTTTAAATGGAATAACAAGTCCTGGTAAAGATGCAAAACTACTAGAATTCTCATATACTACTGGTGGAGATGCAAAAATCACACTGCCACTTTGGAAAACAGTTTGGTAGGTTTCTTAAAAACTGAACATATATTTACTTTATGATCCAGCAATCCCACTCATAGTATTTGTCATCAACAATGAAAACTGATGTTCACCCAAAAGCCTGTACATGATGGTTTACAACAGCTCTATTCATAACTGCCCCAAAATGGAAGCAACCCAAATGTCCTTCAACAGGTGAACAGAAAAACTGTGACACATGCATGTAATGTATATACATATAATGGGACACATCTCCACAATAAAAAGGAATGAACTTTTGATAACACAGAGCAATTTAATGAGGCATTACTAAGTTAAAGAAGTCATTCTCCAAAGAGACTTCTGAATACATTTATATTCTAAAAAAAGTAAAATTAACAATAGTGAAGAAATCAATGGTTGTTAAGCTTTAGAAGTTGAAGTAGGGGGACTGGGGTTATAGCTCAGTGGTAGAGCCTGGCACATGTAAGGCACCGGGCTCGACTCTTAGCACCACATAAAAATAAATAAATGAAGGCATTGTATCCATCTACAACAAAAAAATCTTTGGGGGGCGGGGAAGAAGTTGTTGAAGTAAGGTACGATCACAGATGGGCGGGCAATAAGTGGGAATTTCTGGTGAGACCTTATGTCCTAACTGTGGTATATCCAGATCTATATCTGATTGTGGTGATGATTAAACAAATCAGTAAGTGTCATAACTCACAGAACACAATATCAATAAAAGATCAATTTCACTGTGGGGCTTTAAAAATTGTTTTAAAACCTTTTTTAAAAAAATAGTTATAGCTGGGCGCAGTGGTGCACACCTGTAATCCCAGCTGCTCGGGAGGCTGAGGCAGGAGGATCACGAGTTCAAAGCCACCCTCAGCAACTTAGCGAGGCCCTAAGCAACTCAGTGAGAACCTGTCTCTAAATAAAATACAAAATAGGGCTGGGGATGTGGCTCAGTGGCCGAGTGTCCCTGAGGTCAATCCCCGTTCCAAAAAAAATTGTTATATTATTAAATGGCAAAAAAAAAAAAAAAAAGTTATAACACAAAGGGTAGAGACTCTGAGCTTGCCTTCTTTCTCTAACAAAAACATCTATCTCTAGCCTCATGAGTTACCTCCTCTGAATTCTTTGCTTTTGTTACTGTTAAATCCATTCTGTCCCTCATTTTGACCACTCTTGACATGTAAAGACCTCCTTCCACCTTCCCCAATTCCTGGGTGGATGATGAAGCAGGTAATATGTTTAATTTGTCATAGCTCTATGCTTTAAGAAAATCAAAGTACAGTAGTGCCCTTTTATCTACAATTTTACCTTCCAGTTTCAGTTATCCATTGTCAAATTTAATGGAAAACTCCGGAAATAAACAATTTAAAATTTTTAATTTGTGTAGTGTTCTGAGAGCCCCTGTCACCCCAGCCTTGAATCACCCCTTTGTCCAGCATATTCATGCTGTATAACCTTACCCACTCATTTGTCAGTTAGTAGCCTGCTTGGTTATCAGATCAAATGTCACAGTATGGCTGCAGTGCTTGTGTTCAAGTAATCCTTATTTACTTAATAATGGCTCTAAAACAAAAGTGTAGTAATGCTGGCAATTTACCTCCATTAGGTAAAAAGGTGAAAGTTGTCAACTTAAATTAAGAGGAAAAAAAAAATAAAACAGGTTTTGGTTCCCAACATCTAATTCGTAAAATTGTGGAGAAAAAGAAATCCACACTCAAATCACAAGTTATAGCCTCAGTGCACGGTAAGTGCTTAGTTACGATAGAAAAGGCATAAAATTATAGGATTCCATGATTTCAGGCTTCCACTGGGAGTCTTGGATTATATCCCTCAAGGATAAGGGGAACTATATATCTTTTCATAATAAATGTTAAGTACAAAAGCATACCTGAACATTTTCTTGTTATTCTAAAATTACATAAAACTGACCAAAACGACTTAGAATTCCTTTGTCAAATTAATTCTCAGGCATATAAATGTGTTTTCTGAAAATTATTTTAGATAAATATTGACACCCAAAGTCACCATGTTTGGTTAATTCCCAAAGCCACATTTAACTATTGGAAAATGATTTACTAAAAATATTTCTCTACTCAAGAGCGCTATTCCATTGTATTAAAAGTCTTCTGTCATTAATATTTTAAGTCTTATCTGATTCTAAAAGTTCTTCACTGAAATTTGAAAATCAAAGTGAACAAACTTTAATAGGCTATGAACTGATTTCCTATTGGCAGAACTGCTCCAGTAAATAAAGTCTTGTCTATTAAGAAAGGTCTCTAAGAAAAAATTATGCCCATTGTCTTTCTTCTAATATACATGACTTATTTTAATGTAGCAAAGGCAAAAGATTTATCATTGACAGAAATTATATGTAGGCCTAACAATGAGATTCTGATTAGTGTCACAAAAGATCAAAATATATATCAATTATATCAATTATAAACTTATAGGAGTTGATTTGCAATTAGAGTCTCTAAATATAGTTCACAGAATTTCACAGACTAAATGAGTTTTCTAACTAGTACCCACTCATGTATAAGTGAAATAATTTCAGCTTCAGAAAACTCAGCTGTTTTCTATCTAGTATGACCTCATTTATATAGAAGGATCCTTACAAAAATTTATTTTCAAACACACATTTAACTAGAAGGTTGAAAGCAGGTAGGGGTGAAATCACACCATCAATTTAAATATGCTATTATAGAAATAAGAACATGGATTAGAAATTAAATAAACCTAACTTTAAAATACAACGAAGCTAGAATCCAATACAATGAAGCCCATCCAATTACAAAATGTGGGCATAGGTATTTATCCATCAACAAATAATGTCATAGATAAACAAAACTAAGGCTACCTTAATAAAATGAAGCAGGAAACTCAAGTCACTTAAAAAGGATAAGGGTGATGTGAAAGTTCTTTTTCCATACCTAGCCTCTTCTATTAAGATGAAAGTATGATTTCTTCCAAAACAAAAAGCATTTTTAAGAATTGTCAACTTGTATAAGTAGGTTTTCTCTTAGTTCACTAAGCAAAAAGTAAATTGCTTTTGTGTATCAAAGTAGTATTAAAAGCAGAAGTAAATCTATGAAACCAACTGAAACAAACCAACTATAAAGTACAAAATGTCTTCAATTCTTATGACTTCCCAACTTCTATCTACAAAACCATCTGTACTGACTTTCATAATTGGTAATTTCTGGAAACATGGCATTGTGGGTGACATTTCCAACTCAGATTGTTCCATTCTCCAGCTCATTCTCAAATGCTGGTCCAACTCAAACTACCTGCAATTCAACAAAATCACACATAGTCTGGACTAACAAGTTGTAGAAGGTATTTGTGGTCACAGTCCATCAGCTTGGCAATCTGTGAACCAATACATATACAGCAAAGAAACAACATTTACAAGTGGTACCTACGTTCTTTCCGGTGTTCAACTAAACCTACAGCCTGCTTTGCTGAGCATTTTGCAAACCAGTTGTCCCCAAGTAAAACAGTGACTTCATTAGTATGAACAAGTTTTCCTGGCATGAAGGCAAAGGGGCCAAAAGGTACCTATTGTTTAAGAGAGAAAAGAAAAAGGCAAAAGAATTAAAGCACTAAAAAACATACTTTATGAAACACAGCATTAAAAGTCCTCAGAATTATTTAGCTCTCTTTTTAACTATACACTGAGAGAAACAAAATGCCAACATCACAGAAATTTAACATTTATTAAAACTTCAGCAGGAAAATCTATAGAAAATTATTTTAAGCTAAGTGTTAAAACAGCAAAATAAATCTGTACTGTATTTACACATCACTGTTTAAACACAGCTCTTAGAAAAAGCACCATCTCTGAGCATTTACACCTCTCATTAATTTTTTTTCTCTCATTAATTTTTAAATCTACATGGAACTACTAAGAGTAACAAAATATTATCAAAGAATATTCTTGTTTAAAAACAAAAAAACAAACAAAAAAAAAACCCTGAAAACTATTTCCAATAGAACAGTCATTTTTGCAAAGCAGTAAAAAAAATTAGCCCTAATGAATCTACCTAGCATAATACAAAATATTTGGGCTAGTGTAACAAAAAATCTTCAAGAAACAGAGTACTTATGCAGTAAAAGATTCTAATCCAGAGCTCATTAACAGGTCACTATGTCAGTATAAGAATCTTTAAAACAAAAATTAGCACCTTTTTATGTAAAAAATCAATGTTCTAGGATTTAATTCTGTGAATTACAAAATTATGGCCTATGCCTGTGCTAGCTAACAGGAAATGACTAAGTGCCATTTTCCTGTTATAACTCCAGTTTTTCATGTAGTAAGTTTGCACACCAAATATGTCAAATTCTGTGCTAATATTTATGTCACTATAATGAAATACACACACACATATGAAAAAGAGTAAGCACCATTACTATAATTATTTTTGTAATGGTATAAAGTATAACAAAACCTTTGCTATGATAGTTACCTTTGATACAGTCCATCAACCTGGCAATTTGTGAACTGATACACACACAGCAAAAAAAAAAAAACACCCATTATTTTACATAATACGTTCACAAGAAACAAAGTATTGCTTTAAAAGGAATACGCCAAACATACCATGATATTATAAGACAACTTATCAGGCAAAGTACTGAGTCTTTCTTGAAGGGCATTATAGTCATTATCTACCTTCTTCCTGTTGACAAAAAAGACCAAATACTAAATGAATGAACAGATTAACAATTCTTCCACTCTATATATCATAAGACAAACTAATTAAAAACCGAATTTTAGCCATTTGTAGAATAAGCATTTTTTTAATTTTTAGAAATCTTTTTTTTTTTTTTTTTACAAAGTTTAGTAATGGCATTATTCCACCATATATTGATTAAAGAATTAAGACTCTAGGGATTTTGGCTTTTAGAAGTAGAACACTCACATCTTGACAATTTGTGTTTCCTAATGTAGAAAGACCACCTAGACTAAATAAAATGTAGAAATAAGTTTAAAGAGGGTTTGATGTTTGAAGGGAAATAGGGGCTTAAACTGAAAGAACAAAAGATTAAGATTTTGAGTGAATAAACACTGGCTATGAAATGGAAATCATGAGCACAAAATTTGATCAGATGCTCAGTCCTCATCAGAAAACTTTAAGGTGAAAAATGTGGTGTCATCAACTCTTCAATAATTCATATTAATGTGATTAAGGTGAGAGAAAATCAACCAGGGGCAGAAAAAATTAGGTAGAGGTAATACAAAAAGCATTTCAATTTGACTTTGCAGTCTGTTTCATGTTTTATCAAAGTAGAGATACCAGCCAGGCATGGTGGACTATGCATGCTACTCAGGAGGCTGAAGCATGAGGATTACAAATTCAAGGTTATCCTGGGCAACTTGGCCAGACTCTGTGTCAAAATTTAAAAAAAAAAATGGTTGAGGATGTAGCTCGGTAGGGGGGGTAAGGGAGACAAAACTACCAAACACATTAATTCCAAAGAATCAAAAGAGGTAATTCTGTCAGGGTCATGTTGTCATGCTGAGGGCCCTATCCAGTTCTTAGACATAGAATACTGAGCTCCAGCCTATGCTGAGACGTCCATTTTCAAACCTCTGGAGATTTGGTTTCCTAAGGGTTTCTGGTTAGGATGTAGGCTAAGGCTCTGAATTTTTTTTTAAAGCAAAGGGTACTATCAATTCAAAAAACTGCAAGTAATTTCAATGAACATGTAGATATTGTCAAATTAGGATAAACTGCAGCATAAATTCTCTCTCTATATATATAACAAAAACATCTGCTATAAACATCATGGAACTGGTTTCAGTTTATTCCTTAGCTCCTCTACAGCACTAATAGCATAATTAATAAATATTACCTCATTTAGTCTTAAGATCTCAAGGAATTTCACATATATATTGGTATTTATCCCAAAATGTCACTTACCATTTTTCTGTTACAGAAGAAAAAGTAGAAGGAAGAAGTAGATAAACCAATCTCCTACAGAAAGGTGAGGTGAGTACTGATTTTAACCTAGGTCTTTTGACCTGTATTTCTTGTTGTTCTTTTAGTTATGCATAACAGTAGACTCCATTTTGACATAATTGTAAAAATATGGAATATATCTTGTTCAAATCCAGTCCCCAGTACCTCTCCTTTCCTTTTCCTCCCCAACTTCTGCTTCCTCTTCTCGATTAAGCCTTCTGCCATGTACTCATATGTTATCTTTTTAAAATTCATTTCTTATGGCTATCCATAATGGTGAGATTCCCTGTGGTATATCCATATATGCATATAGGAAAGTTATGTCTTCATGCCACTGTCTTTCCTTTTCCCATTTCCTCCACTTCTCCCTTTACTTCCCTTTATCTACTCCATTGAACTTCATTCCCACCCTTATTGCGGATTAGCTTCCATATATCAGAGAAAACATTTGACCTTAGATTTTTGGGAATTGGTTTATTTCACTGAGCATGATAGTCTCCAAATCCATCCACTTACCAGCAAATGTCATAAAGTCATTCTTTATGGCTGAATAATACTGAATTGTGTGTGTATATATATAATTTTCTTTATCCTGACCTATATTTTTTCAAACAAACTTTTTCATTTTTCTGGTGTTCAAATGCTTTTTTATAAACTTTCCCCACAAATCCTTTTCTAGTAATGAACATAAATGCCTTTTATTACATTTAAGGCAAAATTCAACCTGCCAGATAAAATTTTATGTGGATAAAATAGCAAAAAAAAAAAACCAACAACCCCAAAAACAAAATGAAAGGCAAAAAAACCTTTATGCACAGGGCTATGTACCAGAAAGGACATGACTATGAAGTCAGATCCGAGAGTAAATCTCAGCTCTACTACTTAACTTACCCATATGGTAAGTTAATCTTAGTCTTAAATACCTTCAGTGGTAGAATGGAATGATATCTATCTCATAGGTTCCAGGTAATTAAAAATAAAAGACGTAACATCCTACCCAGTTTTAAGCATCAATGATTTTCCATAAAATATCAAAAAAAACCTGTCGTCCCTAAAATGTATTATCTACTAGTATTATCTACTAAGATTAAAATTCCACTAAGTTAAATTCTTTCAAATGGATAGCTAGACTTACTGAAAGACAGTACAGCTAAATGTAACCATTCAGGGGCTTTAAAGACAGGGTTAGTGTGAGCAATAAGTGAGATAATACCTACAAGGGACAGAGTTGGTACACAGCCTACACATAAGCATTCATTCTTAAATCTATGAAATATAACATTTATATATGTTCCAGATAAGTGATAAGTTGATTATACATCGACTATCTAAAAGTTTTTATGATTAAGTAGTATTTTAAAAAGTAGTATTATGATTTACGTTCAATATGTCTTTTTTTTGGTACTGGGGATTGAACCCAGGGGCACTCAACCACTGGGCCACATCCCCAAGCCCTATTTGGTATTTTATTTAGAGACAGGGTCTCACTGAGTTGCTTAGGGCCTCGCTAAGTTGCTGAGGCTGGCTTTGAACTCGCGATCCTCCTGTCTCAGCCTATATTCAATATGTCTTATACTGGCAATTATACCTAGAAAAATGGACTTGAAAAAAAAATCTCCTTCATATGTTAAGAGAACAGTAGATTAACCTAAGGTAATACCTGAGATCAAGATCATTATTCCAAATCAAGTATATTCAGTTTTAAGTGCATCACTAATAGTCCTCCTAGAACAAAAATGTGGTCAAATTGGAAAACAGTTTAAGATTGGAGCTGCTATTTCTACATTTTAAATTATTTTCTAAAAAGGCAAAAAGAAAGGGAAGATAATATAAAATGCAGTACATGCAAAGTCCTTTTTGAAGTGAGACCAGCAGAAGGCAAACAGTGTCTCTGGAAGAAATTACTGCCTGAGAAACTCTCTGAAGGCCATCGTACTTGTCAAAATGTCCAAGACCAAGTGTTTAATCAAAGGGTGTTCTCCAAATAGTTCCTCTAATATTTAGGGTTTAAATAAGCCCATTAAAGATCACAAAGGCAAAATACAAAAGTTATTTTAAGAACCAATGCTGAGTGTCTCACAGGATAAATAGGAGATCTTTATGTGTACCAGAATTTGAACATAAATTTTCTACATTATTACTTGGAAGCTGAATTAAATTTTGGACATTGTAGTCATATTAAAACATAGTAGTCAGAAGATAATTATTATTTTTTTCAAATGGGAAACAAAACACTGCTATGGTTAGGATAAACATCTCAAGTCTACTTACTTATATGTATAGACCTGATTGACTTCACCATATTTGATCATTGTACTTTAAGATCAGTCTTCAATTCTTAATTTAAAATTTTATCCAATCAATAAGATTTAAGTTGTACCAGATAATCTCATGCCACATTCCCTACAGAAAACAAGAACTAAAACATCAGTATAAGGCATATAAAAATTTGTATAATATCCTTTGAATACCCACATCTACATGTCTCAGAGGCCCACTTCTTGTTTTAAATAGAAGCAGCAATGACTATAAATTAACCTGAACCTTAAAGGATTAGGATTGGAACAGATCCTATGTGAAACACTTAATTTTCGTAAAATTGAAAAATTTATGAGGGCAAGTTAAATGAGGTATATGCACAAATGTTTAAAGGTGAAGTATACTGATATCCATACTTTGAAATTTTCGGTATGCTTGATTTTAACTTTATGTTTGAAGATTTTTAGAATGTTTATAAGGGAGAAGAAAAATATGAAAAGGACTCCATATTTTTAATCCCCCTCTTATAAAATCTTTGTAAAGAAAAAAGTAAGTTCTATATTTATTTTAAGCAAGTAATAAAGACTCTAATCTCCATCTTTAAATCACAAAAAAGGAGATAAATCTGTGATTAAAATAAGATTTTGCTAAATTAACTTTAAGGTAGGAACCTAAAATAGGCAGAAAATACTAACCTTAACCCCCTTTTTCTTCCTTAGAAATAGTTTCACATCATTCTCTATCTTTATCTAACATGCTAAATAAATAAAGAAGCAAAAGTGCTTAAACAGGAAAAAAAGAGAAAGGGTTTTTATATTGCTGTTACTATCTGATTTACTCTGGGACAAACACTTAATTTTTTTTAATTATTAATTGTTTTTAATTTAAGAAATAATGAAACCCCAAGATTCTGAAAGATATATGTATGAACATATGGCCCTCAGAAGTATTTTTTAGTTCATGATAGAACTTCCTACTAAGCATCCTCAAACACCTGGTTCTAATTCAATTTATGAACTACTTATTGAGTGTCTCCTCTACAACTAAGCCTCTTGCCACGTACTTCAGGAATCAAATATAGCATTTTTTTTTAAATTTGCAATCCACTGGCTTGAAGAATTCCTGATTTTTCACCTTGAAAATTAAGAAAATAGAGGAATATTAAATTCAGGCATGGGATGTTTGCATACAGAGAGATATTCTCTCAACACTAAAGCACAGAATAATAACTATTTTCAAAGTAACTTCTTAATCTAAAAAATTGTTCAAGTTATATTAAAAAATAAAAACATTCTTGAAAGAAGAGCCTACACCCCTATGCTTTCTACAGTTTTGTAGAAACTGTAGAAAGGGGAAAGGAACTGTAGAAAGGGGAAACTGGGGAAAGGAATACTCATTAAAAATTTAAATGTATCTATTTGTATGAAATCAAAAGCATTAAATTTTATTTCTAAATGATCATGACAAAATACTTTGTAACTTCAACTAATGAAATAAGTAAAATGTACACAAAATCCAGGCAATATGATGGCACATTTCGTTTTTTACAACTCTATTATACCAAGGAACTTATGTAATCAGATGATGCTGATGCTCTTTATATTTATAATATATATATAATATATATATATAATATAATTTATAATCAATGCTCTTTATATTCTACAAGTCATAAGAAA
This sequence comes from Glaucomys volans, assembly GCA_020662805.1. NCBI lineage: Eukaryota > Metazoa > Chordata > Mammalia > Rodentia > Sciuridae > Glaucomys > Glaucomys volans. The sequence goes on from JAJEJO010000908.1 coordinate 212,046, forward strand.
ACATCATTAGAAAGAACCTAAAGATAAAAAGATTAGCCTAAATATCATCACTTATAATTTTTCAAAAGTCAATTGAACAAATTATTCAAAGAGACAGATGAATTTAACTTTTTAACAATAAGAGTGCAAAGGATAAAAATAGTAAGGGGAATCTGTTTTAGTGATCTCTACAACTACAAACATGTGACTTAAGACCTGTCAGTTATCATAACTATCTGTTTATTCATTCATAACTTATCTTTTGCTCTAGAATAAAATGACATGAGAATTCAAAGTAAAAAAGCTTAAATACGCTGGGCACGGTGGCGCACACCTGTAATCCCAGCACTTGGGAGGCTGAGGTAGGAGGATCTCGAGTTCAAAGTCAGTCTCAGCAACTTAGTGAGGCCCTAAGCAACTCAGTGAGACCCTGTCTCTAAATAAAATACAAAATAGGGCTGGGGATGTGGCTTAGTGGTGGAGTGCCCCTGGGTTTAATCCAAGTACCAAAAAAAAAAAAAAAAAAAAAGCTTACATACTACATAAGAACATTTGTCCAAAGTGTCTAATGCATTTAACTTTACATGATGAATTTACAGATAATTTTATCTCCTTTTTATTTTCTACAACTGATAAACATTCCTGTTACAAATTAAAAGGAAGAATTTTTCAGAAAAAATATAAGCTTATAATAAATTTAAGCTTTGATTATTCATGCCAGTTTCTATTTAAACCACACAATAATCCTTAGGTCTTGAGACTTCAGTTTAGATTTTATGCTTTATTTCTAAAGTATATTGTAGAAAAAAAGGTAAACTTTTTGTTTTGTTAAAGAAAGGGACCTATATTGTCCATATATTTCAACAGACGACTTCTCATTGATTTCTCCAGGTTAACAGTTTCTGTTAAGAGGTTTTATAAGAGTGGAAAATGGTCATCTGGTTCTAAAGCCACCAAATATTTAAAATCCTCAAAATTATCTTTAACAGAACCAACTTAAAAAATGAATAAAAGGATGGGAAAACCCTCACCAATTTCGTCATAAGTTCAATATGAATTAACAAAAAGTAATTCAATTACCTAGATTCTACATTTTTCTAAGTCATACACTGATACTCCCATCTGTCTTTAGTATATTGGAACTAAGACTTTTCAATCTCAAGCACGAGCACTCAGGATTATCAGCGATCCACCTCTCAAACAGTGCAGTTCTTGCAATATTTATACCTTCATCCATACATGGCACTCTTTGTGCTAGTAAGCTTGATTGCATGTTGCTCTTATTTTTAAAAAATGAATGGAAAAAAACTCAAAAGTGAAGGTAGTATTGTTTTCAGATAATATAGCTAGAAAAAAATGAAAAATCACAATGTCAGAAGCAATAAATTCTTAGCCTCAATCAGATATTCACTGAACTTAGGATGATAGTGAGAAACTGAACCAAAGTGTACAGGTACTGGACATAGATCATCATCAAAGACTGTATTCCAAATAGTGAGTTGTAATTAGGGGGCTTTTAAATAACTTTAAAGTCCTTGGGGGGGCGGGGAATTCCCCTATTAACACATAAGTTTGCCTTTTATTTTCAGAAATGCATTAAGGTATTAATTTGGTTGCTTCCCAAAATGTGACACAAAGGCATGGGGACTCATAGAAGTAATAACTTCTAATTTTAAGTTGATGATTTTTATCATCAAGTCTTTAAAACGAGGAGGAAAACATTAATAGTTTGGCCTTAGTGACACAAATATATACAAAGAATTAAGAAGCTAAGGGTAATAAAACATTAGAAAAACAAAGGGAGTGAACTGGCTTCTCTTCTGAATTGAGTAAATTTACCATTATTCTTTTCTTATTTCAACCTTTCTATAATTGAGCATGTATTCATTTTGTACTCATAATAAAAACTTTAAAACCTAATTCAGATTTTTTTCAAAACATCCTTAAGACTATTCAACTTGAATTTTTGAGGGGGAGGGAGGCACTCTAACTTGCTTTGCAACATCACACACAAAAATTTACTTAACCCCAAACCATATACTAAAATACCACACAATTAAACAAATAAAAAAATGCAAGAAATTCAAGAATGACAGAGAAAGGAATTTGTGTAGGATTCCTCCCAGTTGCCCCTAAGACTTTCATCAAAAACTACAGAAATTCCAACAACAAAAAAAGAGTGTGAAATCTCCAGAAACGAAGGGAAGAAAAAAGAGAAAGTCCAAACAAGAAGGCCTTATTCCAAACGCTAACTGAAAAGTTTGTAGTCAATAGAGACTAAAAAATAATTTTCAAATTTACCTCACACTAAAGAATGAAGCCATTATCATAAAAACTTTTAAAGTTTTAAAATACAGATCAATAATTCACACATTATCCATAAGAAAATAAATTTGATACATGAATACCTGAAACAGGTATTCATGAGAGATATGCTATAAATCACAGGACTGTTACAATGAATTGGTGCTTTTGTGAGGCATGTTCCCTCAAACACATCAGACGCCTCTCTCTCTCTCTCTTTCTCTCAATCTCTCTCTCTCTCACACACACACACAAACACATACACACCATACACACAAACACATACATACCAGGGTTCAATCCCTGGTACAAAAGAAGAGAAAGGAAGGAAGGAAGGAAGGAAGGGAGGGAGGGAGGGAGGGAGGGAGGAAAGAAATACACGTATACATGTCTCAAATACATGTATACATCCTAGCTAATAGGAAAGAGGAATTCCAAAAACAGCGAATCACAGGCCTTCACCTGATTCTAACTATTCAGGTATATTTCTTGGGTATTTCCCACTAGATACTTTAACTGTAAAGTATAAGCTGATTATTCTTCTCCAAATGATATTTTCTGTCCAGTTTCCTTCAAAATATAATAAATGTCAAGTATTTGGTTTATAATCCCTCTCTTAAAACTCACGCGAAGTGTTTCTGAATTTTTATGTCTCAATTTAAAGCTACTCTTTCCAAAATTAAGCATCTGAAAAAATAAAATTCTATATTTTAAGTCTGTTTCATGTAATTATATAGGTATCTTTACAACTTAAAATTGTTTTAGGATGATTTAAAGACAGCAAGACAGCTTTACAATACATATACATACAATTTATGATTATAAATAACGTCTAACATAAAATGATTTGAATATGCACTATTTCATTTAATTCCCACGAATCAACACCAAGTAATGAGACTTCTTTCTTTCCTGTGGGACACAGTCAAAAGAAATCATATGCAGTAAAAGTGACCAGAAATTGTCACTCTTCCTATCAACAGGTGGAGATTATTTTCCCACCTTTTGAATATGGGCTGGTGCACACATGTGTGTTTGTGTGTGTGTGTGTGTGTGTGTGTGTGTGTGTGTGTGTTGTTTTTTGTTTTCTTTTGTTTTGTACTGGAGATTGAACCCAGGGGCACTTTACCATCGACCTACATCCCTAACCCTTTTTTTACTTCAAGAAAGGGTCTCACTAAGTTCCTTAGGGCCTCACTAAATTGCTGAAGCTGGTCTTGAAACATGCAATCCTCCTGCCTCAGCCTCCTAAGTCACTAGAATTACACATGTGGGCCACTGTGCAGAGTTTGGGCTGGATTTTAAGTCCCTTTGACCAATGCTATGTAGTCTTGCAGCTTCCATTTTTGCTGCCCTGAGATCACCATGAAAAAAGTGAGCTAGACAAAAAGCACAAGGACAAAAAGTCTCAGCTAACACCCAGCATTAGCCACAGACTTGTGAGTGAGGACATTTTTGAAGAACACTGATGATCCATCCAGCTACCAAATGGTTGCAACCAAATGAGTGAGCCTAGAAAAGACTACCAGGAGAGGAACACAGGTGAGCCCAGCTCAATGCACCAGAATCAGGCAAAAATAGACAGATATTTTAAGACACTACATTTTGGATAATTTTATTAAGGATTAATAAAATGATACTGCACCTCAACAAGGAGAGATTTTGAATAGAAAAGCCATACTTTCAGTGATATGGCCATTATTTGTTAAGAAACAAAAATTATTACCAAATTGTATTTGGTGACCCTTAAAAGTTAGACATATGACACAACGAACTTTATCTGAAGAGAGTTAATTGAGGACAATTTCCAACATGCAGTATTAAATGAAAAGTACATAGTCCAATTTCATTTTTGTCCAAAAGGATGAGAGTGAATAAATCTAAACATGTAGATGAATACATACACATACACACCTACCTTATGCAAACAATTTCTGAAAAGATTCATGAGAAACTTGTAAAAAATGGCTGCTTCCAGAAAAGGCAAATGAGAATTGAACAAAGGTAGGAAGAAACCATACATCATTGGCACTCCTTTATGCCTCTTCAATTTTGAAATATAAATGTATTGCCTAATTTTTAAAAAGTTTGCTTAAATCTTACACTAATGTATAGTCATTTTTATCTCTTAAAGATATATGCTGAAGTATTTCCAGATGGAATATGGAAATTTAGATTCATTTCAAAATAACTGGAAGTGGATGATAGGATGGGATGTTAAAATGGAAATTTTTAAAAAAACAAGAGCTAACAATTATTGAAGTTGACAGATAAGCAACTGAGGGTTCACTATACTATTCTGTCACCATTTTTTGAAATTCTTCATAACAAAAAGTTACTTAAAAATATTCATGTAATGCTATAACGATAATGCTCAGAAAGTCAATTCTCTATCATGACAAAAAGGTAACAAGCATGAATTCAAAGTAGTCATGAATATTTACAAAACATTGGCATTTTTGTTTATGTATGTGTTGTTAATAATACTTGAGTACCAGGCTGGGTGCTTTGTAGACATCACCTCATTTGATGTTCACCTCAACCTGTAAGCTACATGGCATCATCATTTTACAAGGAAGTGAGATACTTGGTATAACTTCCCAAGGTCACAAAGTTAATAAATGACAGGATTCAAATGCAGCATATCTTTAACAGATTAAAAACAATGATACATTAAGATTTAAGAAAACATTTTTAATTAGGCAATATACTTGAAAATGTTTCAAAATTTAAGAAATATAAAAGGGCATAAATATACACTTTTTCCCTACATGTTCAGTTTTCACTGACTCCAAATTCCATGTTCTTCGAGAAAGAATTAAAAAGAATAAAAAATTACAAATAATCCACAAACAGAATAATCAGCCACTAGTGAATCAAACAATGGGATACATGCTCACATTTTGATGAGAAATGTGTTTAGATTTTACCATACCTTACTCCAATTTAAGGGAAAAAAATTTTATAAGAACCACTATTAGCTCTATAACAGTGTTGAACAAATTCTCATCTGTTAGGCTCAAACATTTCCTTTTAACAAAGAGATTTTTCAGGGCATATTCTATGGTCCCAGATCATTTTTACTCCTACTTTCTATAAATACTTTTACTTCCTGTTCTGTTTTAAAAAAATTAAATTGAGATTATTTCTGAAGCCTAGATTATACATTTCTTGTCCCTTAAATAAAAGAACCCTTTAAAATTACATAAACAAGCATAAACATCACTAGCAAAGAATAAATGTTTTATTTCATATGTTCTGCTCTCCCTTGTTGTATTAGTATGCATCCATAAAGAAAGAAAGCTTAGCTACACAAATTGTATTTGACTGGACTAACACCAAAAGTCAAGAATTAAAAACAAGCTTTTAAAAACAGTATGTGAGACATGCTTAGGAATGGCTCCAGCCTCTCAACTCCCTCTGTATTTACTTCATACCTCTGCAACTAGCACAAAATTATTGTGATTTCTCTGTTTAGCACCTGACTATAAATCCCTCCATGGCAAGTTCTTTCAACTCCAAATAGCACAATACTGACATAGGGAAGGAACTCAATTAGTGTCTGAGGAATTAAAACAATGTAAAAATACCAGAAGAATCCCACAATGCTCCCAACAGCAATTTCCTGGCTCTCAAAAGAATGGAAACAGTTTGATTTTAATTTTTGAATATAATAAATGATGAGCTCACTGGCCATTTAGATTCTATCAATAATGATAAAATCGGTACATGATCCATCTGTACATGGATAAATATAAAGCAAACAGAAACTCCATTCCCTAAGCCATATCAGAAATAATTCAAAGGAAAAGGCAAATATAAATTGAAAGAAATTATAATTGCTAATATATAGATAAGGTATTAAGATGTGTTTAGGCAAATAAGGAGGGCTTTAGAAAGTGAGATAGGGTAACATGAACCTACTCTGGAATAAATGTTACATTTCTACCTGTTATTGTTCACTAGAATTCTATACTACTATACTATTTATAAACTAAAATGATAAGTATAAAATAACTATATATTTCATCTTATTTATTCAAGCACTCATTAAATGCCTTTTTCATGCCAAACACAAGAGGAGGGACTGTGGATAATAAGATAAAAACATGTGCATTATTCTTAAAGAACTCTCTTCATAGGGAGGGATTTTACAAAAATCAACCAGAAGCAGGCTGTTACTCACACATTTGTGTAAGCCAGTATCTTTTCTAAGTGAATACAACCTTTCCTAATTTTTTAAGCCTTTACCAAAACTGACAGAAGTTCACATTAGTAAAACGTTCCCTGGAAATTATTTATAAAATGGATCACTTTAGCCAAATTTTCAGGAGAAAAACATTCTTTGGCCAAGGACTTGCATTTCACATTTTAACCTGAACTGAATGTATAATGAAAAGCGAATAGTCCATTTATGGAAATGTTGACAGACTTACACCACCACTGGATGCAACTACAATGCTGCATTTATTGAAAATTAATGAAGTCCTGAATTTTTATTTAAAGAGGATATTATTAGTTTCAGATTATTTTCTGCAAGCCAATAGTCAAAATTTAATAAAATGATGTATACAGATTGCACTGATTTTTACTCTTATCCACTGCTTGCAGCCCATGTGCATTTATACCAAAAAACATTTGATATACACTAACTATAAATTATTTCCATGGAGATCTCTCAGGCATGAAGAAAAAGCCTCTTAAAATAAATTTAAAATATTATATGCTTGATGGTGTATAACCGAAGGTTTAATCTCACCACTAAAGGGGCAGTTACCATGATTTTGCAATAACCCTGCAGACAATAATCAAGACAGCTCCTGTTGTTCTCTCAGTAAAATCTTCGTAAACACAGCATGGATATATTGTAATTTGATATCTGTAAGATCAACAGCTATACCTCATGACAACTCATAATATAAGATTTTATTTACTATTAAATTGAGCATTCTCCTCAGAAGAGAAAGTATGTTATTTACCAATCATTGTCCTGTTAAGTATACATTAGCACATTAAAATAGATATGCTTGTTTTCTGTCTAAAAAAGTGCAGTTCATAAAGCAAGTTCTGAAATGTAAAAAATTATATTTTCAAAAAATTTGTCATATTTCCATCATTATTTTAAAACAACTGATTCCAATTATTTTTCTACTGTCAATACAGGAAATATTCACCAAACAGACCTCTCTATGACCAGTAAGGTTCAAATATGTCTAAGTCTGACTTGATAATGATATTTATATTATTCTATTTTTTTAATGGAGAAACAAATAGTAACAATTTAAAGAAATTAGGGAACATGTAATTCAGAAAAGGATGAGAAAACTACGAATTAAGACCAAAGTCACTCAAAATGCAGAGGACTATAAGAATTCAATTACTGATCTCACAGGCACACACAAAACCCGTATACGTATTATTTAAATACAAGTAGGTGACCCCAACAGTATTTCAGAAGTATAATAAAACCATCTTTCACTCACCAATGCTGGATTTTCTCTTGGCAGTTAGTGACCACCTGTCATGAAAACAGATAACTACTCATGAAAAAACAGGGCTATGCACAGTTTTACAAAAACAGTCTATCAGAAAACTAGAACAGTAGCTTTACAGATTTAATAGCATTTCAGCATACATTTTTATTTGTCAAATGCGCAGAGATGTGAATGTTAGTTTTTAAGCAGCATACTTTATCATAACCCTCTAATGCAGGCTGATAACTGCAGAACAAATTACAGCTTTCCAATTCATACTTTGGTACAAAACTCGCTTCATAACTATTAGGTGACATATGATATAAGATAACTAGTATTTTGTACAATCTACAGACCTGTTTTCAATGTTACATATTTTGTAAAATACGTAAATGTTATAAATAATAGGAAACCAATGTAACATCCACGTGTCATCAGTAAAAAGAAAAAGAAAAAAAATGACAGTAGTGAAAATATTTTATTTTGTCAGTATATCTCCAAATGTTTTCACCTGTAATTTTTATTCTGATGCATTAAAAATGAGTTCAGTGATATTTTTCTACTACATTTCAAGAAGAAATACTTGGGATAAAGAGTTGCTCTGAACAGCTCATTCTTTCTCCAGTGAGGTATGATAAAATTTGAAGCACTTCACAGCCTATTTAAACTAGGTTTGTAATACTAAAACAAAGGAATTAAGCACAAATATTATTTTTTTCTTTAGATATTATAGTAGAGCTCAGAAAACAAAAACATTAATCAGTATAGAAAAAATGTAATTTAAAAATAACACTATTTTTGAATCACACTTTTAAAATTTATACTATTTTCACAGAATGCTAATCACCTAATTTTAAATCACCCATTAACAAAAATTTAAATAGTAATCTAGCATACCACAGCACCATTTTAGAGACAGAGAAACTAAGGGATAAAAGCAGAAATGCCAAGGCCACATGAAAAAGACAAGCAGTATGATTTAGTAGTTTGCAATCCACTGCTTTAGTTCATTTGTAAACGCCAATATTGTCTATGCTCAATGTCGTACCCAAAAATCACAAGATTTTTTTTTTAGACTTGTCACAAATTCCTCTTATTACAACATTTAATTCCTGAAATAAATGTCCTTCTTTGGGACATTTTGAATACTAAGGCAGCAATCCTGTACCAAAATACATGCTGTAATCAGATACCCAACCATACTACACATTAACTCAGCATAAAAAGTCCGTTTTAGAATGAAGATCTCTTAGTAAGTATCAATCACATAGCAACACTTAATAACAGTGGTACTATATAATAGAGTACTGACTTTACATCTGGAAAAGCCAAGCTCAAACTACATCAATCTATTTCACTGTTTCTGATTTGGCAGTAACTATAAAATAGACAAAATTCAATGTAAATTGAAAAAGAAGAAAATCTTCAAGAAATTATTTTTATAAAGTTCCTATTTAACAGCCCCATTAAAAGAAGAGACCCCAAACAGTCACGATGTTTTCCAATCCCAGTGCATGTGTTTCCAAGCATGAAGTGAGCCAAAAGCACAAAAAGAAAAGCCCTGCAAACCATAAGAGCAGAATGTTCATTAACCTCTACATGATAATCCTTTCATAGCTGCATATTAACTAGTTACATATTCATAATCATTTACATTATTTAAAGGACCTTCGATGAAAATTTCTAGTCTATATCCATTAGTGATGGTGTTAAAGGTTATAGAAGATAGTCTACTTAATGTTTCCAGGAAGCCTTTTTAATTAGTAAATATGTAAATTTGGGACATATGCTTTTTATGTTTAAAAACAAGTCTCTAGTAGAATGGCATGTGTTCTTGCCATCACCCCCCACATTTAAAGTATTTATTGGTTATATATAATGCCTTTAACATCAGAAACACTGCACTAATGTAGACCACCAATGTGATATTTTAGAAATCAGAAACAAGGGGAAAGTAAAAAAAAGACAAGTATGAAAATCAATGGAATAACCTTCTGATGGTGTGTCTACTATTGTATGTTTTTTATATAATTTATGGTCCACTAATTTTCAAACAGTATTTAAACTCTAGAGTTGTACTTATATATTCTGAGATGTTTTTAACTTGCCAAGGAAAATTTTAGGAGAAATTATATGATTCAAAGTACCTGGGTTAAAAAAAAAATCTTATTTGTCTGTGAAGTAAATTTCAATTTATCTTGCTTCTTCTGACAGAGAATTCAGATTAACTCTTTTAAGTATTAAATGAAGTGACCATAAGATAGTGAGTCTGGTTCTGTTTCTATCAACAACTGTTAAAAAACAAAGCAAAACAACAAAAAACATTTCATCACTTTGTTTATTTCCACAAAACTAAGATAGCTATGAACGAACAACACTGGTTTTAATAACAATGCTGTCAAAATTTGCAAATATTACCCCTTAAAAAAAAGTTACTGCATCATTTTTACAAAAAATAATTTGGTTACAAGGCTTATACTATTGAAATAATTTATCTAGGAAAGTCTTCAATATAATGATTATAAGTCAAGAATTTATAAATAAAATATGTACTTATATAGTACTATAGCAAAGTTCATATAAAGAAACAGGACTATGGCCTGATTTACCACTTTTAAAAATACAAACTATCATTGGGAGTATTTACTAACAATAAAGCAGCTACAAAATCATATGGTATATTTCTTTACATCTCAAAACAGTTCTTAACCTAAGATTGAGAAGAATATAGTCTATGCCAAGACTTCAAATGATGAAAATCAAGCTGCAAACATTTCAATGAGTTAGGTTTAACCTCCTTCTAAGAGAAGAAACCTGTATTCAGAGATGAAGTCACTTATCCAATATTATACAACTGGCCAAGAACTGGTAAGAGATGAAAATCAGTTTTAAAACCAGGTTTTTTAAAATCTCTCCCACTCTGTACTGGGCTGTTTCCAATCCTGATAGAACTTACTGAATAAAAGAAAGGCAGTTGTTTACATCTACAGTCTTTCTTAAAAACACTGATTGTTGCTGCTATTTCTCCTCCACTTCCTCCTTAATATAACACTCAAATGCAAAGAAGACACTGTCGATATCAGTAAAAGCCAACAAGCATAAAGTCACCAATTTCCTAGCAGAAATCCTTATTTGAAATAATACCTTATAATGTTCCTGGCCCTTTCAGACCAAATGACTAAGTATAAACAGGCACCACTGATGTGTGTCCTTGAGCATGTGTGTGAGTGAGTGTGTGTGTGTGTGTTTGGAGGGTGGAGGGAAGAGAAGTAATGAGTTAAACTCATAATCACTATGACATATCATCACAGTTTTAAGAACTTCTAATAAGGGAGTTAGATGCCCATAATGACCATGATGGACAACCCACCCAACAACCTACTTTTCTGTACAACAGAGTCTAGCTAATATATTGCTACAAAGGGTTAAAATTATATTTGATAAATTGTAAGGTCAATAAATTATAGAGACAACAGGAATAATAATTTTTTACTGTTTTTCCCCATAACCTGCTTTTCCAAAATTATTTTATAAAGGAATGAATGAATGATTTAACATGCAGTAAGAACACTACTTATTTATATTTGTATTATTTATTTTGGTAAGAGACCACAAGGGGGCATCCACCTATGAGTTTTCCAAGTTAAATACAGTGCCACATAAAAACTAGACTGAAAGGGAAAAAGTCAAAAAGGTTAAGTAGATTTCTTGATTTTTTTGATATTTTTCTCAAAAACCATTTCACTTTACTTCTAAAACTTTCCTCACTTTACAATGTCAAATTCTTCCTATATGGGTTAATGTATAAAATAAAAATTTGGAAAATGTATTCATCAAAGCTGTCTAAATTTACATGATTTGCTTTTCTTACTAGACTTTAGCTTCAAGACAAATCTTACTAGATTTTCTTACTAGACTTTAGCTTCAAGACAGATCTTACAATTTTGGTTTTAAAGTTATTGAGTCAAATGGAAAAAGTATCAGTGAAAGCTGAAACCAGTGGATAATGGACTAGCACTGTCACCTGACAGTAACCTACAATTTGCAAGTAATTTTTTAAAAGATGGACTGTCAATTAATTAAGATGTATAAATTGTGTCATTACCAAGTATACAACAATTGTGTTTTCAATAAAGTCAGTAAAAAATACATATTTTTAAAATAAACCCTTTGCAAAGAAAGAATTGACTACAGGTTCCTATAAGAAAAATAAAATCCAATAATTAATGGGATAAATGGCAATAAACTGAGGGTTATTTTAAAGTTTCCACAAAAGTAAAGAAAACCATTTCAATGTTAAACAAATTTACATTCTAAATATCCTGAGAAGCAAAACTACTACCAAAAATAAGTCCAATTATATGCAGTCACTTCGTTAAGCACTTAAATGCTATTTAAAAATTTAGCCAGGATAAAATCAAAATGGTCACTTTAATCCTTATTTTTGTTTTAGCCCATTTTCTTCTCCATAGGCTTCTAAGGCATTCTCAGTATTCTGACCTGGTCTATACAAATATTGGACTATGTCCAATGTGCTTTGGTACTGTACATTTCATTCCTTTGTAGATCTTACCTACAAATTAGTTTTTTTGCTTTCTGTATTTATGACTACTAATCCCAAGTGTCCTAATTATGTACAGTTTTCTCCTACTAGAAATGTTTAACACCAGTAACAACTAAATTCAGTGATAGATAACAAAAAAGATACTGAAAAGTCTCTGGGATTATTTATATTGGGTATCAGGAATCTCTAACTGTACTGGTTAAAATCTCTATGAGGAAGGGGCCATGTCTACTTTATTCAACAATATTCTCCTAACACAGAAGCACTCAGTGCTTTTAAAGCAGTACAGCTCATATACATATATGACTCTATGACCGATATGATCTACAATATGTATAATCAGAAAAATGGGAAATCACGCTCCATTTATGTATGATTTATCAAAGTGTACAAATGCATTCTACTGTCATGTACAACTAATTAGAACAAAAAAAAAAGAAAGCTTGTGTATTAAACACTGCACCAGGAAAAAAAAAAAAAGAAGTACAACTCTATACTTGCGAAGCCACAAACTTGAGATGTTTTTCTCAGTTTAAAAAAGGTAATAATGGAATTCATACAAACTAACAAAGCATCTGAAACAGATGTACCAGTTCTTTCTAAGTTTATAGTAAATTCTTTCAGAACTTCTTTCTACGTGTTTCTATTGTTTACAATTGACAAAGACTGACTAAAAAAACTTTAGTAAACTTCTCACACAGATTAGGACAATAATATCCTATGGAACATTCAAAGTAAACAAGTAATTCATTAAAGAGTAAATACAAATAGAAAAATTGGGGAGGTGTATCCCAACCACTTACAGAAAAGTAAAATTAAAACAATCTTTAAAATACCATTTTGACTAAAACAGGAAATTTTCATTTTAAAGAACCACCACTGAGACTATAGTAAAATTGAGTAACCAAAAACTGAGAGCCACATGTGGTAGTATATACCTATAATTCCAGCTACCAGAAAACTGAGAAAAAAAAAAAAGGATCCCAAGTTCAAGGACTGCCTGGCCTGTGAAAACTGAAGGCACATGGGCATTGCTGGAGGAGGTAGGTCACTGGAGTGTGCCCTTGGGAATTGCATCTGGTTGCTGGGGACTGCTATGAGCTGAGAAGCTTTTCTTTGCCACACCACCAGGATGTTCTGCCTCACCTCAGACCCAAACAAAGGAGTTAGCCAACCAAAGGCTGAAACCTTTGAAAGGGTGATACAAAACAAGGCTTTCCTCCTCTACTATTGCTTTTCTCAGGTGTTTGTCACAGCAACAAAAAGTTAAAACAAAGGCAGTTAAGAGTTGTCGAAGCAATGAGGATAAAAAAGCCTAAAGTTTCAGAGAGGAGAAATGGAGAAGTAAGCTAATAATTTGGGGAAGCTTTCTTCTTGGACAACCGTGGCTATAGGCTAGTGGCTAAGAAACATGTTGGATCCTAAGCAACAACATTTGGGAGACAGAAACAAGCAGAACCTTGGATAGTCTGACAAGGCTATAGAAACCAAAGGAGAGGTATGAGTGGTCTTAAGTATATAGTTGGTTTCAGAATTTAACAGATATCAAAGGATATAAAGCCATAAAGGATAAAAAGTTAAACTAAAACTTGAAAAGCAGAGATCAGGATGAAACAAAAATTAGAGTTCAAAAGTCTGCCAGAGAAGATACCCTTGGTGAACAAAATCAGATTCTTAGAAGAAGGTCCTTAAGGAGCCAGGCATAGTAGATCTCTGAGTGAAACAAACACTCAGCCTTCGCCTCCATCTGGTGGCTGCTGGGATTAAGGTGACCAGTTCATACTCTACCAACTAAGCAGAAGGAAGATAGCACTTCCAGAAACATATACCAGTCCCACAATTTAATAAAAACTCACCGGGATGCCAAGGATTATGAGACTAATATCCAGAGGAATAAAGGAAAAAAAAAAAAAAAACAGAACCAAGTACACAAGTAATCTAGATACCAGAGTTAAAAACTAGGACATTAAAATAACCATGATTCATATTTTCAAGAAAATAGGGGAAATGATGAGAGAAATACTTATCATCTTTAAAAAAAAAAAAAAGGGGGGGGGGAAGGCTCTGGGTTTTAATTTGGATATTTTCCATTGACCTCCCATCAAGTTAAAAGATTCCGATTTATGCTGTGTTTAATCTCCTTTTAACACCCTTTATTGAAATATTTTAGACACTTCAGTTGTAATATTTTTAATTTTGATTTTCAGTGGAATTAGCTGTCTTTGTAAGATAAAAAAGAAGTCCTAGCGATAAATGGTGATTACGACTGATCAACAATGTGAATGTAATTAACGTCACTGAGTTTACATTTAAATTGTTAGGATGGTTAGATTTTGTTACATATATTTTACTATGATTTTTAAAAACAAAACAAAATCTCAAATACAAAAGTGAAAAAACTGAATATTATCCATAATTGACTAAATTAATAAAAGGAAAAGATGCTGACTGAACATTAGAACCAAACTATATTAGATACACTTTGAACACAAATAAATTGAAGTTAAATGACAAAAACTAATGATAGACCATCAAAAAAAGAAAGAAAATAGGCTGGTGCACACTAGTATCCAACAACAGAGATTTGAAGGCAAGTGTCACAAGAGACAAAAAAAACTAACGCGTGCCTTTGGAGAGAATTGTAGAATGAAGATCTCTTCCTCTTTCCCTCCCCACTGTCAGGTAAATGGCTTCCTCTGCCATGAGCTCCTGTCACATGAGCTGTGCTGCCACTGATCAAAAGTAATAGGGTCAGTCAATCATGGATTGAAACCTCCAAAATTATGAGTGAAAATAACCATTTTCTCTTTTATAAGTGGATTTTTTTCACTTTTATAAGTGGGTATTTTGTTATAGTAACAGAACGCTGACTAACATCAGTTAATCTTTGATTACCTAATCACGAAAACAGAAGGTTAGAAATGTCAGACAGAGAAGGTTAGAAATGTCAGGGAAACAATCCATTTTAGTATTCCAAAACATAAATTCTGAAATAAAAAATACAACTAGTGTGATTAAGAAGTAAATAGATGACTTTAATAGTTTAGATACACAAGAACAGTAAATTAGTAAATAGGAAGAATATGAAACCATCCAAAGTGGCATACAGAGCAAAAGGAAGATAGAAAATACAGAAGAGAGAGTAAGAAATAGAAGCAGAATACCAAAAGTAAAAGAGAGAGACACTGACACAAAACCAATATATGAAGAACAGATAAGAATTTTCGAATGTGGACAAAAGACAACAAAAGCAAATTCAAGAAACTACATACTCAAAACAGGTATCATAGCCGGACGTGGTGGTACATGCCTGTTGTAATCCCAGCACTTGGGAGGCTTAGGCAGGAGGATCTCGAGTTCAAAGCCAGCCTCAGGAACTTAGCGAGGACCTAAGCAACTCAGTGAGACCCTATCTCTAAATAAAAAATACAAAATAGGGCTGGGGATGTGGTTCAGTGGTGGAGTGCCCCTGGGTTCAATCCCCAGTACCAAAAACAAAAACAAAAAAGAAAAACAGGTATCATAATAGAACGCCTGAAAACCAAAGAGAGATACCAAAGCAGGCAAAGGGGGGAAAAAATGCACAAGTTATTCTAGGAAGAAAATAATAAGACTTGTATAAGACTCTAAAAGAAATGACATTAGTCAAAAGATAAGGTAATGGTATCTTTATTTTTTTTTAATTTTCTTTTTGGCGGTGCTGGGGATTGAACCCAGGGCCTTGTGCTTGCGAGGTGAATACTACCAACTGAGTTATATCCCCAGCCAGGTAATGGCATCTTTAAAGTACTTAAAGAGGGGGAAAAAAAAAAAAAAAAAAAAAAAACCCTGCTAGTTTATAGAATTAAGTAAAAATGAAAACAATACTTAGAACAATAATAATTCTAATGTCTTTGGGGTTAAAAATAGAGAGGTAAAACATGACAATACACAAGTGAAGGAGTAATGAAAAACAATTGCAAGATTATTTGAAGATTTCATCTCATCCCAATTAGAATGGCTATTAGCAAGAATACAAGCAACAATAGGTGTTGGCAAGGATGAAAAGGTACACTCATACATTGCTGGTGGGATTGCAAATTGGTGTAGCCACTCTGGAGAGCAATGTGGAGATTCCTTAGAAAATCTGGAATGGAACCACCATTTGGCGAAGCTAACCCACTCCTCAGTTTATACCAAAAGGACTTAAAGTCAGCATACTACAGTGACGAACCCACATTAGTGTTTATAGCAGCTCAATTCACAATAGTTAGATTGTGGAACAACCTAGATGCCCTTCAAAAGATGAATGGATAAAGAAACTGCAGTATACATACACAATGGAATATCACTCAACCATAAAGAAGAATAAAAATATGGCATTTGCAGGTAAATAGAAGGAGAATATCATGCTAAGTGAAATAAGCCAATCCCAGCAAACCAAAGGCCGAATGTTTTCTCTGGTAAGTGGATGATGATACATAAAGGAGGAAAGGGCGCAGGTTATGTATGGGAAGAATGGAGGAACACTGGATTGTGTAGAGGGAAATGAGGGGTGGGGAGGCAGGAAGGAAAGATAATGGAATGAGACAAACATCATTACCCTATGTACATGTATGATTACACAAATAGTGTGACTCTATATCGCGTACAACCAGAGAAATGAAAAGTTGTTCCCCATTTGTGTACAATGAATAAACAAAAAAAAAGTTTAAATAAAAACAAAAAAAATTAAAATATACTGAACCAGAAAAAAAAATAATTTCAAAACTGAAACATTTAAAGTAGACCATAAGTAAAGGATGTATACTGTAATCTCCAGAGTAGTAATTAAAAGGAAAATAACAATTTTTAATTATCAAGCTAATAGCATGTAGAAAGGGTTTTCTAGTTAGGCATGGTACATGCCTGTAACCCCAGCAACTTGAGAGGTTGAGAAAGGAGGATTACAAGTTTGAGGCAAGCCTCAACAACTTAGGGAAAATCTATCTTGAAATAAAAAATAAAAAGGACTGGGGAAGTAGCTCAGTGGATGTGGTACTGGGGATTAATGCCCAGTTTTTTTTTAAAAAAAAAAGTATTTACTAAGATGAAAGATAAAAAGTGTGACAAATGGAAACTATATGGCAAAAATGAGTAAACCACAACAAAGTAATAAAGAGATGGACAAGATTCTGGTTTGAATGTTTCCCTGGATTGGGATCAGAATGCATAATAGGTGGATTAGGGACAATGATGGCAAATTTTAGTAAAAGAGATGAAGCTACCTGTGGACTATCCAAGAAAACCTGTCCAACAAGCAAGAGCCATGGGCACACTGGAGTAGATGAGGAGGATGTGTAGAGTAAGAAGAGTTGACAGCCAACGTCAAAAATATAGGAATTATTAACATTTAAGGAAGAAATGAAGAAATTGAAGAGACTAAGGAGAAACAGATACAAATGGAGGAGAACCAGAGAAATGCAAAATCACAGGAGTTCCTTGAGAAGAGTTTACCAGGGAAAAAAGTTTCAAATGAAGCACAAAGGTCAAAAAAAGGCAGATACACAAAAGGTTTTAGGGAGTCTGGCAAGAGAGATGGTAATAACCTTAGCTAGAGTAATTTCAATGAAAAGATGGATGCTAAAAAGACTAGTTTATGAAAGAATGAGAAGGAAAGGAAAAGCAAAGAATTAAAAGGAGAACAATTACCACACTATATTATTTTCTATTAACAAGTTTCATCTACAAGTCAAGTTTCTTTAGGGCAGAAAAGATACTCCATGTATTGCAGGATTTAGGATAGTGTCTAGCATATAACTCAGTTTTGTCATTTGGTTTTTTTCCTCTTAAAAAAGTTCCCACTTATTTACACTACAACACCACACTATTCATAAAATTATCAAGTATAAGTTCACAAGTTAATGGGGGTATTCTGCTACCCTCTTTAAAAAAAAAAAAAAAAAGTGTTACTAGAAATGCTGCCTGCCCCCGCCAAATAGATTATTATTTTAAGGTAGAGCAAATAAGTGGGAAGAGAGTAAAAAATGAACCTTGAAAGAGACAGATCAGGCAACATAAGGGACTCAAACCACATATTAATGATCCTGGGTTTTAATCTAAGTACAATTAGAAGTCCTCAAAAGATTATAAGCAGGACAGTTACAAAATCACATAATTCAATTCTTTCTGGGGGGTGGGGTAATGCTGGAGTGTGTGTGCAGGGCTTAACACAAGTTAAGGAGGTGCTCTACAATTGAGCCATGCTCCTAGTCCCATTCCTAAAGAGGACATTCTTAAAGAGCACTATGGAAAATAGGCAGAAAGGAAATAATTGTGGAACCACCAAAACAAGCCTGTAATTACTGCCTATATAAGAAATTATAATTTGGAAAATAGCAGAAGAGTCCACAGAAAAAAAGCCAATCAAAGGAACTCTGCTCCCCAGCTTTTGGATAGCATATTCTTCTAGTTCTCTTACCTCTTTTTACTGAATACTGTCAATTAAATTAAGGGTAGCAGTTCTTTGAGAGATGATTATAATTATGGATAAAGCTAAACTAATTTACCCTTTGACCCAATAATCTTGTCTTTAGGAATTCACTTGAAGTCACTTTACAAATGAGAAACAATAAAGTGATTGACTGAGGCATTATTTGTACTATCAAGAGGCTGAAAACCACCAAATGCCCATCAGTAAAATAAAAGCTGAATATGTTATGGTGACCCATACAATGGAATAGCATGCAAGTACAAAAGGGGATGAGGAATCTATAAACCAGAGTAATTCCCAGGTTTATCATTTAATAAGAAAAATAAGAGGTAAAATAGAACATACAACCTCTTGTGTAAAAGGGAGGGTTACATAAGGAAAACAAATGTGTTTGTTTATTTTAAAAGAGGAAACAGAATAAACCAGAAATAAAAATAAGTATTTATATGGAAGAGTAGGAGCAGGGATGGGAATGAATTATCTCAGTATAATTTTTATACAGTTGTGATTTTGAACCACATAAATGTCTTATATATTACACAAAATTAAGTGAAAAAGAAAAATATCAAATGCTAAAATTCAACATGCACAGAAACTATGTATCAAATTCAAGTTATAACTGCATAGAAAAAAAAATTCAAGTTACTTTTGGGATAAAAACTACACTCTAGGTCTGGGATTGTAGCTCAGTGGTAGAGTGCTTGCCTAGCATGTGTGAGGCACTGGATTCAATTCTCAGCACTGCATATATACAAATAAAGGTTCATCAACAACTAAAAGAATTAAAAAAAAAAAAAGCCTACACTCTAAAGGAGTTAAATCTGGAAGAGCAAAAGGAACTGCAAAGAAATCTTGAACTTTTACTTAATAAAGTTTGTTGTTGGCAGTAGCATTAAAATCCTGAAACCTTTTTGTGTATATTATAAAATATAGCAAATGAGCAAAAGAATAAATACATGTTATTGAAAACCAAGTTATTATGAAAAAAGGAAGATTCAAATATAGATTGGGGAAACCTGAGGAAGATTTCTGTGGTAATAAATTAGAATTCAATTAGATAGGATATACTATCAAAATCCACTGAACCCAATTTTAGTTTTTAGTTTCTGTCTCAAAGTTTCTTGAGCAGTTTTAACTATTTGAAAGAACTAATATTTCATAACCTTTATTAATTCTTAGAGGTCTTCCAAGGAATAAAAAGGAAAGTATTTCTATAAGAATAAAATTTTATTTTTGCAATTAAAATATGAATACACTGAATCTCTTTATAAGTCTAAGACACTATCAGAACCTAATTGCTATGGATTGAATATGGCTTATCCCTAAAGTTTCATGTGCTGGTAGGCTGGGCCCCCAACGTGGCAGAGTTGAAGTGGTGGGAACCTTTCAGAGGTAATACAGCTTAGGAAAGTGATTAAGGTATGGGGGCTCCATCTTCATGAATGGTTTAATGCTGTCTTGTAAGAGCCAGTTATTATAAAGCAAGGCCACTTCACGTCTTGGTATCTCTTGTATATAGCCAACTCACTTCCTGCTTCTCTGCCAAACTGTGATACAGTCAACAGGCCCTAGTCAAGACAGTGGCACCATTCTGTTTCGACTCCCAGTCACCAGAATCATGAGCCAAATAAATCTCTTTATAATTTCCCAGCCTCAGGTATTTTGTTATAGCACACAGACTAAGACACTAGTGATTACATTTTTTTGCATCTACTATTACCCCAGTAATTATTTCATAATCAATTATTCTATGTTTTAAAAAAAAGAAATAATAAAAAAATGAACCAGGCACCATGGTGCACACCTATAATGCCAGCAGTCAGGAGGTTGAGGCAGGAAGATCAAAAGTTCAAAGCCAGCTTAAGCGACTTAAACAACACCCTGTCTCAAAATAAAAAATGGGGGGCGGGGCTGGTTATGTAGCTCAGTGGTTACAGCACCCCCCAAAAAAGAAAAAGAAAATAAAAAAGAAAATGGAAGAATTATGAAATTACCTAGAAGGAAAAAGCAAATAACAATGAGGTATCATTCCTTAGTTTTCTTATTGCATTGCACAAAGCACTGCATCTCTCAAAAAAGTGTAAGACTGGAGACACCACCTTTATAGTCCACCTTAATTTTTAATAAACAGTTGAGAATTCAGAATTTTTCATTTTCTACCCATAAAGGCAAAGAGAAGAAAAGTGACAGAGGAAGACATTTCACAATCATTAAACAATATGAATAAAAACAAACAACAGCATTCTTAACCAGTACTGCCCAAAAGTAATTTCTTTGATAGTGGAAATCTTCAATTATCAACATTATCCAAGGGAACAGCTAATAGTCAAATATGGCTAATGGGAACTTGAAATATGGTTACTGCAACTAAGAAAATGAATTTTAAAATTCTACTTAATTTTAACTAACTTGAATTTAATTTCAAATGGAATACACACATGTGGTTAGTGGAAACCATACTGGATAGCACAAGACACTAATGACAATGACCAAAATCATAGTGTAAATTAAATTCAGATTTTAAGTCTTCAGATGACAATATTCTGAATGAATTTTCTTAAATTCAACAATGAGCAATACACAAAAATTACCTCAAAATGAATCAGTGACCTAAATATAAGAGTTAAAACCATGAAACTCTTGGTATGAAACATCTCTGTGACCTTGGATTTGGTGACGGAATCTTAGAAATGACACCAGAAGTATGAGCAATAAGTAAAAAATAAACAAACTGGATTTCATCAAAATTAAAAACTTCTGTACATCAAAGGACATTATCAAGAAAGTGAAAGATAACTTAAGGAATGGGAGGAAATATCTGTAAATTCCAAATGAGTTTAATATCCAGACACGGAGAACTCCTACAACTCAACAAAATGGCAAACCAATTAAAAAATGGGCAAAGGACTTGAATAAAAATTTCCCCAAATACAAATGACCAATAAGCACATGTAAAGATGTGCAACATTCTTAGTCATTAGGGAAATAACAACAAAAACCATAATAAGGTAATCCTTCACACCTATTAGAATAGCCATAATAAGAAATATGGAAAATAGGTGTTGGCAAGGATGTGGAAAAACTGGTACCTTCACACATTACTGATGGAAATGTAAAATTGTGCAGTCACTGTGGAATACAGATGGCAAGTCTTTCAAAAAGTTAGTTTCCATATGACTCAGCAATTCTGCTCCTAGCTATGCCCCAAAGAACTGAAAACAGGGACACAAACAGATTATTACAGCAATGTTCACAACAGCACTATTCACAATAACCAAAGGTGGAAACAACCCATGTACTCAAAAACATACGAATATATAAAATGTACCATATACAATGGAATATTATTCAGTCATAAAAAAGAATGAAGTTCTAATACATACTACAACATGGATGAACTTTGGAAAACATTACACCAAGTAAAATAAGTCAAAGGCAAGAGAGCAAATATTATATAATTTCATTTACATGAAATTACCTAGCATGCACAAATTCATATAGACTAGTGGTTACCAGGAATTTGGCCAGGGATGAGAGGTAAAAAATGGGAGAGTTACCATTTATAGTTTATAGAGTTTCTGTTGAGAATCATGAAAAGTTCTGGAAAGAAGAATGAAAGCTACATAAATGCAAATGTAATCAATATTACTTATGTGTACACTTAAAAATGATTAAAATGGCAAATGTTACTTCATATACATTTTCCACAATAAATAAGAATGCTGGAATAAAAGATCTCTAAATTTTATTTCTTTTTCTACTCCTACAAGTTTTTAAAGATCAGAGACTAGGGGGAAAAACCCTGAAGATACTGGAAATGGGTTTTGAAGCAGGAATTCTGAAAGGATTTATCTGTGTTATCACTATAAGACCTAGAAAAGACTATTCCATTGGAAGAACAACTATAAACATTTGAGTAGTGAATGTTGAATAAAGACAGATTCACTTGAATGAGGGAGGGGGGAAAAGAATCAATGTGTAAAAACTAACACATGTAAGAACAAAAAGGAAATCCAATGAGTCATTCAACAGGAAGGACTTTATCATGCAATAATTTGCACCAAGAACATGGACCGCCTCTTCTAAAATGACATGTGGCAGTATTCTTAAATCATTTATGACCTTTATTTGCCAAAATTTACTAGACTAAAAGAGGACTGTTATGTTTAAATGCTTATATTAAACTTTCAAATAAAACTATTTTCACTATCTTTAGTCTTGGTTTTGTGATTGTAAATAGTGATAATTATTTCTCCTGGTATACAAAAGGTTCATATATTTCCTTAGCACTGTCCACTCAAAGAGCTTTGATGCAGTAACACCCCAAAAACAATCAGCACTATATAGATCCAGACCTTGGTTTCTAGACAATTCTCATTAAAAAGAATGAGGGCTTTTTGAAGAAACAGTTCATTTCACAACTAGGGTAGGGAAACTACAGGGTAAGCCTGAGACATCTTATGCCAAAAAGCAAAGTAAAGGTTGGGCATGGTGGTATATACCTGTCAACCCAGTTACTCAGGAGATTGAGGCAGGAGAATTCCAAGTTCCAGGCTAGTCTTGGCAATTTAGTGAAACCCTACCTCAAAATAAAAAATAAAAGGGGCTAGGAATGTAGCTCGGTGGTACAGCACCCCAGAGTTCAATTCTAGTACTGAAAAAAGAAAGGGAGGAGGAGGCAGGGGGTAATGATCAAAGAATGAGCAAACATGAAATAATGAACAAATGTATGAAATAATGCATGCTTAAGACCGCTCAAGGGACCCCATTTGCCAAATTTGGGACAATGTGATCAAAAGGAATAATGACAAATTACAATACACTAAATTAAAGATCTAGATATGAGCCTATAGTGATACTATAAGGTGGGGGAGGTACTACAAGGCCTTTCCTTACAGAAAAATGCCAGCTAATAATAATAGATGGCTACAAAATGACTTGCAAAGAGCAATATAATAGCTGAGTTAGGCAAGGATCATCCATGCTGTAAAGGACTGTTGGGAACAGAAAATTTATGGTCTTCTAGTATTACTACCATTTAAAATACTTGTTACACAGGGATAAGCACCTTTATTCCTTACACAGTGTGATAACACCTGGTAAATTATCACCAAATGTAAGTTATGAGGAACACTAATAACAGGATAAAGTGACACTAGGTATGCTGGAAATATTGGGGTGTCACAAGAAATCAGACACTTGCTTAAAAGCTACTGGGCAAGGCAAACTACCAAAAGGAATCTGGCAAACACACATGCTGGGCAGGAAGTCTGCCCAGGTTTTTAATCCCCAATGCAGCACTGCCCCTTACTAGGAGTTGTTCTGGCTTACAGTCTATGCAATTAACTAATTTAAAATCGGGGAGGGGGAGGGCTATAGTTATGATTGGATTACCTAGTGCACTCCAGGCATGATGATTGGAAGACTAAGGACAAAGGAAGATATACTGCTTAAAATGGCCACCTTTCAACCACATGGTTGTGTGACTTAAAAATAGCTCCACCTAACTACACACTATGAAATTGAAGTTCTAGATTACAGCAAATAATTTTTGTTACATATTAGGAAACTCAGACTACAGGTTTACCTTTTTCAGAAAATTAATCTTTCTCTTTTCTCTTTTTAAAAATTTGTTCTAATTAGTTATGCATGACAGTAGACTGCACTTTTAAACATCATAAATAAATGGAGTACAGCTTCTCGTTTTTCTGGTTGTACATGATGCAGAATCACACTGGTCGTGTAGTCATAGGGCAATAATGTCCAATTCATTCTACTATCCGAGAACATTAAATCTTACATGTATCTCCTGATGTGATGCAACAGGAAGACATCATCACCTATATAGCATTTTTGCCAAAAATGATTAACTTCATTTCCTTGTGATTATATTCATTAGATCTCCAAATTGTGGACATTCTATAAGAAAATTGACCTGATCTCTTCAAAACAATTTCATAGAAAATAAGTTAGCAGGAGGATTATTTTAGATGAAAGATAGTATGGATAAATGCAAGTGATAATATAGCCGAATGCAGTATCTTTGAATGCTGAAACAAAAAAGAGAGTTATAAAGGGCAATTTTGGAAAAACTGAGGAAATTTTGATTTGTTAGATGTCAATGTTAATTTCCTGAGCCTGAAAAAATACAATATAGTTATACAGAAGGATAGCTTCGTTCTAAAATGATATCTGCTTTTAAGTATTAAAGATAATACCTGCAATTTATTTTCAAATGACATGGCAAGAAAAAAGAAATGTAAAGAAGGGGAAAGCAAATGGGACAAAGTATTAGTTGATTACTCTAAACAAAGAGTGTTCATCACACATTTCAAATTTTCTGTAATTGTATAATTTTTTCAAAATAAACAGTTATAGTTTAAAGGGGGGAAAATCTGCCCTTTGATACACTAAGAAGATTGTGACTAATCTGGAGATGGTGAAGCAGGTAACACCAGCTAAATGATTTTTAAGACTAAACTGAAACATTAGGTGGAAGAACAAAATAATTACTTATAATTATTTTCGATAAATTACTTATAATTATTCAATTTATAAAATAGCATCTTCTAAAATTTCACACCCATTCATAAAAACTCTTAACAAACTAAGAATATAAGATTTTTTTCTTAATCTGATAAAAAGGAAATATAAAAAAAAAACCCACATAGGCATCCTATTTAATGATGAATTTGTGAAAGTGTACCCAACACCTACTATCACTTCTGTTCAATCTTGCACTAGAGATCCTAGTTACTACTTAAGGCAAGAAAAGGGGGGGGGGGGGGGGGATCATAATGACTAGAACAGATTAAGATAATTTTATCAAGTTAACTTATAAAGTCATAGGTTTGTTGTAAGAATTGACAAGTCAATAGAACAGTCAAGATAAAAGTCCACACATAAGTCATGTAATTATGATAAAGATGACAATGAAATGGAAACATGATGATACTTCCAATAAATGGTGATAGGGCAACTAAATACCATTATGGTAAAAAATGAAACCAGGACTCAATCCCTCACTATTCACAAAATCAGTTCCAGGCAGAATGTATAGCTCATCATGCAAGACAAAACAATGGAGCTTCTAGAAGATAATAGAAGAGAAATATGTTCAGCACATTAGTAGAAAAGACTTCTTAAAACATAACAGGGCTAGGGCTGGGGACACAGTTGAGTCATAGAGAACATGCCAAGCATGCTAGAGGCCTTGGGTTCAATGCCTAGCACCTCAAAAAAAGAAAGAAAAAAAAAGAAGAAAAAGAAATCAACCAACGATAAAGGAAATTATTATTAAAATTAAGAATTCTATTTCATCAAAGGAAACACAGAACACAACTTAAGCCTCAGACTAGGGAAGAAATTTACAATCCATAACTGAAAAATCACTCATTATCAAAAGTGTATAAAGAAGTATAATGAATTGCCAGACATGGTGGCACACACTTGTAATCCCAGTTACTCAGGAAGTTGAGGCAGGAGGATCAAGAAAGTTCAGAGCAGTCTCCCCAACTTATCCAGGCCCTAAGCAACTCAGCAGACTCTATTGGGGGCAGGGGTTGGAATTGGGGGGATTACTATGAGTAAACCAGAATATGGCAAACAGCCAAAAATAAAATGAAAAAGATATGCAGGTATTTTTGTGAAAGAAAAAAATTAAAAATCCAAATAGAAAATAAACACTTAAAAAGGTAATCAACCTCATTAGTCAACACTAGAAAGGCTAGCAAATATAAAAAAGGACAATAGCAAATGAATTAACAAGAAGTAGCTGGACATTTCACCATGCTGGCAAAAGTGTAAACTGTTAATAACCACTTTGAAAACATTGTAAGAACTGAAGACATAAACATACCAGGAGGAAGTTCCAGGCAAAAACTACAAACCACCCAACTGCCAACTAAAAAAGAGGAGTGGTAATAAAGTTTCTAACACCAAATATGTAAACACCTATATCACAATGTCTGGCACAGCTAAAATTCACTCCATATAATGCAATCCTATCCCTTCCTTTTGTTTCATAAGGATGACAAATGGATACTTGTGATTTAAGATCAGGCTCAAAACACATTCTAATGGCTTCTAGTCTCCCAAAAAAACCCAAAATAAAACAAAACAAAAACCACCCTTACAAGTGATCTGTTGCTGCTCTCACCATGACTCACTCTGATCTGCTCACACTAACTAGAAAACTCTTCTCCAAAATGTCCTTCATACTTCCAACAAACTCCCACTTACTTTAGGGTTTCTGCTCAAATTAAACTGTAACAGACATGCCCACCTTGCTTACATAAGAAGCATTCCCTATAATTCCCTTACCTTCATTTTTTTTAACCTAGCCTTATCTAGCATATATCACCAGACATTTCAAATGTGCCTACTGCATGTCTTCACCACTAATGCAATCTCCATAAAAGCAAAACTTTTTCTATTTTGTTCCTTACTGCACACTCAACAGAACATGTGTGGTATATAGTAGACACTCAATAAATGCCTGCAGAATAAATTCTATGACTTGGATTCCAGGGTTGGAGAGAATAACAGCTGCTGTATGGAGTACAAGGCTGAGAGCTCCTTAATCTACCTTAGTTTATCAAGACAAATATGAAAATCCTCCAATAATTAAAATTAGTCTGTTCTATTTTTAAGAAAATTTTAAAATATTTACTCCTAATGCATTAATTCTCCAATGCCTTGGAAAGTGTAATCCACATCAAAATTCCAAATGAGAATTACATGAGGCACTCAATAATAAAGAAATTATCCTAATGAATTTGTCAATCTATTGGCAAATATATCCTACAAATAAACCAATGAAAACCACTATTTACAACTTTTTTCAAATTTCAATAAAATCTCAGTAGTTTCATTATTAAAAGATATTAGTATCTGGAGATATAAAATACTATCCTAGAAATATCACTTTAGCCAAGAAACTAATTTCAACATAATACATTTCTAAAACAGAATAAGATCTTAGTACAAGGAAACCTAGAACAGCCTAAGACATTCCACATTAGTCCTAGATCATAGATTTTATGGCATCAGTCACAATCTACACAGGGTCCCCAAGTAGTTTACGTTTTTCTCCCAAATATTTTACTGCTACTAGTAAAAATAAATCTAATTTAAAAAGATGGATCTTGGTTTTCTTTTGGTCAGAGATTTAAAACCTTTGGGCAGGGAGGAAAACAACCAGAGGATGTTCGAATAATTTTATGTACCAACTCTGGAGTAACTAAGAAATAAACCTACCTAACGTGTGTTCAAACCAGCCAAGTTATTTTCCAGGTTCAGAAAGTATTTAGCAATTAAAGATACAACATCCCAGTTGCATAACACAAATAATTAAAATAAGTTTTATTGACATTCTTTATTAAAAAACTAAAATCTCATCCAACTTCACAAACATTTGGTAATGAAATTGTGCTTTTAAAACAATGGTGTTTTTTTAAATTAAGTGAATATGTACAAATAACTGGAACCATACTGTACATACAGTTCTAATTTTTAATGCCTGTATAATAGCTTATGTATCATGACTTATTTAACCAATCCCCTAATGCTGGATTTTTGTTTTTCATTATTATAACAAAGTTACAGGGAACTTTTCTTAAATGTCTTTTTACTAGATCAAGAAAAGGAATAAGTTAAAGTTTTAACTACCAAAAAAAAAAAAGGTGGCTTTGGGAAATGTTCAGCAGTATTTCTGTAAGTCAAAGTGAAAACGATGCCCCTTGTGAATTCTTTTCCTCAGACTGCCAATTTCCTGATTCCTTATCATTTTCATTCAGTGGCTTAAGTGAATAAACAAGGAAAAAATAGGGGGACTCAAGGTAAAATTTGTTATACTCCTTGGGGGAATTAAAAACATAAATAAATAAATAAAAACCTTAGGAGCAACATTTCAACACATTACAAAGCAGGGCTTCTTAACCAAGATTCACAGAGTAACTTATGACCTAAGCCTACAGAATCCATTTTATGTATCTCCAATGTATAATTAACTTATTCCTCCCGTCTATTATCCCAGGAAAAGCTGAGAAAATAGTCATCCGAAACATTTTCTTCAGGATTTATTTTTCTCTCCTGGAACCTACATAGTTCCAGCCAAGACCTAAGCCATATTTGACTTATCTGAAGGAATACAAAGTTGCCACACTAATATAAAGCTATTACATTCAAAATGTCACCATGCTTCTTTAGTAATATTGTCTAATCAAATATACTCTTAAAACTGGGTTGGCTTTGGAGCTGGGGGTATAACTCATTTGCTTAGAATATGAGGCTCTGGGTTTTGTTCCCAGCACTGTCAAAAAAATAAAACATAAGTATGGGTTGGTTCTAAAGCCTGAATAAAGTCCCTCACAAAAAAAATTAATTCACTACTTACTAGGTAAAGCCTTCCTGTACCAAACTATAATTAAAGCATAGCTAGCTATCCAAAATATTTTCTGGGGTTATAGGTCTTCTGCCCACTGATGCAGATCCTTCTATTAAGTAAATATAGTCTATTCACTGAGGGGTTTATCATGAACTGGGAATCAATTTACATATTCATAACAGACATGCAGACCTATCTTATGTTTCAAATTAACCTTAACAAAACAAATAATTTGGTAACATGGTTTATTTCCACTGAATTCCATTTCCCACTGGACTATAACTGCAAAGGCAGTTGCTTTTCTCAAATGTAACTGGACACAATACCAGCAAGCTGTTCAGAGCATCCCTTGAAAAGAATCCTTCATTTTTCAGTCACAAAACATCAGAATAAAACCAAGGATATATCTCTTAAAGATGCCAAATAAGAGAAAACATATCAGCATTATGCACAAACTGGAGGCAAAAGCAATTCCACAAGTCAAAGGCAATAGAAACACCATCTTCTGAGGATCTGTTCTGTAAGAACAAAAAATGTAAACAGTTTTGACAAAAAAAGAACAAAGTTTCATGAAGAGCTATCTTTTTTCTCCTTTCCAATTTTCCTCTTAAAAAAAAAATTAAGATGCTTTAATGTCCTGTAATTTAAATACACTAAACTAGGTGAATTTTCTACCCTTCCCCCAATCTTGAAGTCACCAAGTTTAAAACCTAATAGTGGTAAATGGTATTAAAGAAAAATGGCTCTCAAAATGAAATCTAATGCCAAAAAAAAAAGGAAAAAGAAAAAGAAAGAAAAGAAAAGAAAAGAAAAGAAAAGAAAAGAAAAGAAAAGAAAAGAAAAGAAAAAAGAAAATTATTTACATCAACCAGAAAAAAGTAGGAATGATTTCCAGTTTAGCCCAACAGG
Source organism: Glaucomys volans (assembly GCA_020662805.1). Lineage (NCBI taxonomy): Eukaryota > Metazoa > Chordata > Mammalia > Rodentia > Sciuridae > Glaucomys > Glaucomys volans. Next base: position 242,114 of record JAJEJO010000908.1, read on the forward strand.
TGGCTTCCAAAGGAATAATGAGGTTCTACAAAAACCCCATCAAGGTCAACTGAGTATATTTGTCTACCTATATAAATAGTCATTTTTATTTAGGAACACCACAGAAAAAGTTGGGATTCTCAAATCTTTGTAGTTTTGAAGCAACTTCCTATCCCTTTACAATCCATGATACTCTCTCACAATATGACATGGGGCATTTTAAGTAAATGTTGCTTTTCAAAGCAAAAATTTCACGACACTTAAGGAGACAGAATCAACCTGAAATACCACAGAACTCACAAGAAATTTTCTGATTTAGCGATAAATTAGTGTTTTAAATCGAGTACACTTCTTTATACAAAATCCCATTAGCAAATAAAAACTTTCTCCTTTCTTCACTAGTAGTTTAAAACTCACTTATCATACGATTCAAATTAAAATGTAACAAAATGGCATTCTATTTCATCAAATACTAAACCACCAAAACTGGGATTGCTCACGAAGCGTACCAAAACATAGTAAAACTTTCTACGTACAATCAAATAATGAGCAACAAAGAATACATTTCGATAATTAGGAGCTAAAAAGAAAAAGGTGAACACTTCCATTTACATCCCCCCCCCGAATATTCCTACGCACTCTTTGCACGCCTTTAATTCAAAAACTCATTTTTAAGTACACGTTAAACAGACTGTCACATCCCTCCAGCCCATCCCACCCTTCCACTCGGAGGTCAAAGGGCTCCAGACAAAAAAGACAACAAACGCACGTGACAAAAAGTTTCTCCCAACACTTCTCTCAAGGCCTACAGCCAGTGCTGCTCCCGCGTGCAGGCTCAGAAGTGAACAGAACCCAGCCCAAGGTTGCGGCCCAAAGAAGGCCGGAACAGGCCGGCTGGATGAGTCGGCCCCTAGCCCCCGGAACCCGGAGCGAGGCACCTGCGGGGCGCGGGCGCCTCCCGAGACCGCGGCGACAGGCGGAAGCGCGGGGCGCGGGCCGGGGCCGAAGCGCGGCCTGTTACCTTTTCCTGCTCCTCGCGGAGCCGCGCCACCTCCGGGGCGCGCAACGGCGCCGCGGCCGAGGCCGAAGCCTGAGGTTCGGAGTCGGACGGGGACTCCATGAGCGGGGCACAGAGGGCCTCAACGGGGCGAACGAGTCCTAAACAAGTGTTTATGGAGGCGGCGTGGCCGGCTGCTGCCCAGAGCCCTCGTGCTCGCCTTCATGCACTGCGCGACCGCCGCTGAGGAGGCCGCGCTTGTCTTCACCGCTGTCGCGGGGGCCGCTACTCGCGTCCGGGCTGCCCGCGGCCGCATCTCACACACGCATGCCGCCCGCTACCGCCGCCGCCGCGGGCTGGGAGCAGCAGGCCCGCAGCCTAAAGCGGAAGGCGACTCTTCGGTGGCCGGGCCCAGCCAGGCGTCCCGTGGCGGCCGCGCCTCCTCCGCGCCTCCCCCCCAGGCCCCGCCCCTCGCCCCGCCCCGCGCGGCACGCTGGGAAGCGAGCGCGCACCCCCGCGCAGGCCCCGCCCCCCCAGGGAGTGCATGTGGTGCAGAGGCGCGCGGCGCGGGTTGGCCCAATCTGAGGCCGAACTGGATCTGCAGCCCTCTGGAAGCTTACGTTCTAACGGAGATTCATGCTCAGTGCTCAGCCCTATGAGCCTGGTGTACCCTGCAAACGGCACCCTGCGTCCTGCGCCCAGTTATTCAGGGCTGCATCTGGCCGTAGGAGCTTAATTCATTCACTGAAACTGTTTCACAAGAGCATTTAATTTTAGTAAATTCAACTCTTTCCTGTGCCTTTTTAATGAATTCAAATATGCAATTATATTTTGCATATGTATTAATTACTGTGCACATTAGAATTTTTCCTTATGTATATTAAGCTGCTGCACTAATATTACAATGTTACCATATATGGACTATTAAAGAGATTTTTCAAGAGTCGCTTTGCCTGCACTTTTCCTTTTGTTTTAAAATTCCAGTGCCCTCTTGCTCCTCTAACCTATGTACTCTGTATACAGTAGGCCTCCGATTAACCTTACTGAATGGAACTGACCTTGAACTAATTTCTCTCCTATCCCTCCCTAACGGAATGGATGGGTCCTGTTCCTTAAGCGTTGTAAAATGGGAATTGACTGGGAGGTACTACAGCGTTTGCACCCTGATGTATCTGCTTGCTCCTACTCCTCTCTCCAGGTTAGCTCCCAAGTCCAGTTCCAACCGTTTTCCATTTGCTTCAAAGAAAAAAAAAGACAACTTGGGAAAATGATGTTAATTCCTGACTCGTCCCCTCTGCACAAGCAACCATCCTTACCTCTGAAACATGATGAGATTCTAACCACTCTTAGAGTGCTTCATTCTCTCTTCGTACTCAACTACTTTATTCCCTGACTCACTGCTTCTACTTAAACTAGCTCCAGTAACCAACATGGGCAACTGCTCACTTTACTCTGAGGTGCTCAACTCTAGATCACATAGCCCAGTGTCTATGAGAAGCTGACCTACCCCTAGCTGCAGTTGAAGGGTAATGCATTTTCCCTGGAAGTTGATTCAGGAATGGGTGTGTGACACCACACAAATAAAGATTCCTGAAGAAAATTCTTCCTCATTCTTTGGAAAGCTCTTCCATAAGGAATCTATTCCTTGGCCAAGAAATATAAAACAGGTGTTTCATGCAGTTATCCTGGACCACCTAGAAAAGGTCTGTGGCCAGCAAAACTGAGAAACAGAACTTGACTTTGATAAACCTGAGTTTGATTCAGTGATGAATCAATCAACCCTGAAGTCTGCATTGCCTCTGGACTTCTGGCTTAAAAGACCAATAAGTTTTCTGGCTGAGCAAAGCAGTTTACTATGACTAACAGCCAAAGACATCTGATTCACACACCCCCAATCTAGTCTCTGCTCAATAGCCTGGGTGAACTTTTAAATGATCAGATCACATCATGCTCACTGTTAGAACCCTCAATGGCTTCAAACTGCAACTGGAATCAAATCCAGACACCCTGCTAGAATTTTGCATTATCTGATTCACCTTCCCCACCTCTTTGCAAGCCTCCTGCCACTCATGATATGCTTCTTCAGACATGCCAGACTAGCTACTTCCACGGGGTCATTGCACTTGCTGATATCTCTGCCTGCAATTCTTTTCTTTAATTTTTATTTGTTCTTTTTAATTATACGTGACAGTAGAATGTATATTGACATATTATACATACATAGAGTATAACTTCTCATTCTTGCGGTTGTACATGATGTGGAATTACCTTGGCCATGTATTCATATATGAACATAGGAAAGTAATGTTCATTCTACTGTCAATTCAATTCATTCTACTGTCTTCTCTGTTGCCATCCCCCTTCCTTTCATTCCCTTTTGTCTAATTTAAAGTACTTCCATTCTTCCCTACCCACCTACTTATTGTGTGTTAGCATCCACATATCAAAGAGAACATTCAGCCTTTGGTTTTTGAGATTGGCTTATTTCGCTTAGCATGTCCAGTCTCCGATTCTATTCATTTATTGGCAAATGCCATAATTTCATTCTTCTTTAATGCTGAGTAATATTCCATTGTGTATATACCACATTTTCTTTATCCATTCAGCTGTTGAAGGGCACCTAGGCTGGTTTCATAGTTGAACTATCATGAGCTGCTATAAACATTGACATGACTGCATCACTGTAGTGTACTGATTTTAAGCCCTTTGGGTATAAACCAAGGAGTGGGATAACTGGGTGAAATGGTTGTTCCATTCCAAGTTTTCTAAGGAAACTCCATCCTGCTTTCCAGAGTGGTTGCACCAATTTGCAGTCTCACAAGCAATGTATAAGTGTACCTTTTTCCCCACATTCTTGTCAACATTTATTGTTATTTGTGTTCTTGATAATTGCCATTCTGACTAGAGTGAGATGAAATCTCAGTGTAGTTTTAATTTGCATTTCTCTAATTTCAAGAGATGTTGAACATTTTGTCATATTTGTTGACCAATCATATTTCTTCTTCTGAGAAGTGTCTGTTCAGTTCCTTTGATTTGATTTGATTTGATTTGATTTGATTGTTTAACAATTGGGTTGTTTTTTTGCTGTTAAGTTTTTCTAGTGCTTTATATATCCTGGAGATTAATGCTCCATCTGAGGTGCAGGTGGCAAAGAGCTTCTCCCATGTTGTAGGCTCTCTGTTCATATTCTTGATTGTTTCCTTTGCTGTGAAGAAACTTTTTAGTTCGATTCCATCCCATTTATTGATGCTTGATTTTACTTTTTGTGCTTTAGGAGTCTTGTTCAGGAGTTGGGTTCCTAAGCCGACATGATGGAGATTTGGGACTACTTTTTCATCTAGTTCTACCTGCAATTCTTCTCCCAGATCTTTGCCTGGTTGGTGACTTTGCTTCACTGAGGCAAATAAAGACACTTCCTGATATCCTGTCCACAGAAGCCCCTCCCTTCTCCTCTAAGCATCCACTATTATCTCGCTATTTGCATTTCTTTTGTAGCACTTATTACTCTGAAATGATCAGCTACTGTCTGTCCACATTTGATTGTCCATTAGGGAAAGGACTTAGAAGACATTCAATTTGCCATGGCTTTCACTAAAGCAGAGAACCTGGCCTTTTCATGCTGCCTCAGCCCTTTCCAGGATGCTTCTCTGTGGTCTTCCTACTAAGTGCAAAAAGCAGACCCTCCAGATATTCTATTTGAACAGCAGAAAACAAACCAGCCTGTATTAAATGTTTCATTTAATATAAGAATGTCAGATGCCACAGAAAAAGGACTTGGACTCTCAAAACAAAGTTCTTGTCCCATCTCTGCCACTGAGAAGCCTTAGACAAGATACCCGCTGAGAAGCCCTAGACAAGAACCTCAACCCTCTCTGAACTTGGTTCATCCATACAAAGGAGATTACAGCAATGCCTGCCCCATTGGTTTCCTAATAAGGACTGTCACAAATGGCTCTAGCCTTCTAGGATGCTTCGAATTATAATCAGTCATCCAGGGGAACATCAGCTACCCCAAAACATCTTTAATTTTTTTAAAAAAAGGAAAAAAGCAAATTTCAGCAAGTATTTGTTGACCCTCTTCCAAGTACCAGGCCCCCTGCTGGGCATGAGGGACAAGAGATGACCAAGTTAAGCACCAAGCTTATTTATGGATCTTGGACTCATGGAGAGCCACAGACCCTAAAGGTCTGACAGTTATGCAGAAGATTCATTCTTATTCCCAATGTCAGAAGGAAATGGTCGCCTCCACATCCTTTTGGACAAGGTCAATCACTTTATTCCTTAACTATGTGTTTTTTTTTTTTCTGCATGTGTCAATCTCTCCCCCAAAGGTGGAGAAGAAATCTTTCTCAAAATAATAAAATCCATAGCACCAAGCACGGGACCCCGAACACATTGCTACTGCATCTCAGATTCCAGTGACTGAAATTCAGCGGAAAGTGACAGTACCAAAAAATAAACAATACAAATAAAATTCAGGAGGGCATCATGAAAAAATGGTGGCAACTCTAAGGATCATTCTCTTCATTAAAAAGTCATTAACTGGGAACACACAAATATCCAGAATCAACTATTTTGAAACTCTCGAATTGTCATCAGACACTTGTAAACAGCCAGAGGAATGCCTGATTGAGAAAGAGGCTGCTAATTGTTGCTAAGAGAACAGTAGAATAAAATGTGAACCATGTCTTTCTTCAGCCCTAGCCCTACCATGGGTCTGTAGGAGTGGTATTCTTAGAGTGCCTGAGTGGGGCCAAGGTGGGCAATAAGATCCTTATCCTCCAAAAACTTGGGTTTGTGCATTTTGGTTGGTCTGGCAGTTCCCTAGGACTGAGAAAGACCTCTGTCTTGATTGCATCCTTCTCTGGCTTTCCATAACAACATCTACCATAAGATTACAATGGAAATAATACCATTTTGGAACCAATGTCTGAGAAAATTTTTGTCAGGTGACTGACTGACTGCAGGGATAATGGAACAAAAATTTCAAGGGTCATCTACAACATGGACTACGTACTTTGCAAATTATAATTTGAAAAAGTCACTAAACAGATGGCTGTAGCCTTCAACAAACAAAAATTGGCAATTTATGAAAATTAATGCTGATTAACTTAATTAACTAATGCTGATTGATTTATAAGAACTATTGCTGATTTCCAGCATTACTACATTGTAATACTCAAAATGTCCAGTTCTTGATGAAATATTACAAAGCATATGTGTTAGTGTTTTAGTTAGCATTTTATTACTGTGACCCAAAGATCTAACAAGAACAATTTACGGGGGGAAAATTTTATTTTGGCTCATAGTTTCAGAAATTCAGTCCATAGTTGGCTGACTCCATAGCTCTAGAATCCAGATGATGTAGAATATCATGTCAGAAGGGCATGGTGGTGGAAAGCAAGTCAGGACATGGCACTAGGAAGCAGAGAGAGACTTCCACTCTCCCTAGACAAAATATAAAACCCAAAGGCACAGCCCAGTGACCTACTTATTCTAGTCACAACCTACCTACCTATGGTTACCACCCAGTTAATTCATATCAGTGGAATCCATGTTAGGTTAAGGCTCTCATAACCTGATCTTTTCACCTCTGAAAGTTCTTGCATTATCTCACACATGAGCCTTTGGGAGACACCTCATATCTAAACCATAACAGTTAGCTTTCTATAATACAACAAACACCTGAGATAATCCAGTTTACTATGGTTCACAGTTTCAGAAGTTCCACATGGTTTGGATATGAAATGTCCCCAAAAAAGCTCATTTGGCAATGCAAGTGAAATGATTAGATATGAGAACTATAAACTAATCAGTGAATTGCTCCATTTGATGGATTACTAATTTGAATAGATTACTGGGTGGTAAATGTAGGCAGGTGGGGCATGGCTAGAGAAACTAAGTCACTGGGGCCATGACGTTGGGATTATATTTGGTCCCTGGCTCTTCATGCATATTCTCCCCCCCCAGCCCCACCCCCACCACCAACCCCCCACCACCACCACCAACACCACCACCACCACCCCCACACACACCCCCACCCCACCCCCATCTCATTTCCTGGCTCACCAAGAGCTGAGCTGAGCTGAGCAGCTTTCCTCTGCCACACCCTTCTGACATGATTTTCTGCCTTACATCAGGTCCAGAGCAATGGAATCAGCTAACCATGGACTGAATCTCTGAAAATGTGAGCCCCTAAAAAACTTCTCCTCTAAGTTGTTCTTCTCAGATATTTTGGTCACAGCAACAAAAGCTGATTAACACCATCCATGATTAGTTGGCCCCATTGCTTTTAGGCCTGTGTCAAGGCAGCACATCGTGGCTGGAGGGCATGGCAGAGCAAAACCACTTGCTTCATTGCAGGAAGCAAAAGAGAGAGGAAAGAGCCTACAGTCCCTTTGAGGGCATACCCCAATGACTGACAGACCTCCTCCTACTAGGCCCACCTTTAAAGGTTGCACTGCCTTTCAATAGCAGCATGTTTTGGAAACAAAACTTTACTACTTGGACCTTTGGGGGATACTCTGGACCCCAACTATAACAGCACAGAAAGAAATAGGAAAGGATCACCCATTCACAAGAAAAGAATTATTATTATTATTATTATTATTATTATTATTATTCCTATTGGACAGAAACCATTCCTGAGGTCCAGACTTTGGAAACATTTGTCAAAGACATTAATTAAGTCAACTGTCTTATGTGTGCTCAGTAAGCTAAAGAAAACCATAGGCAAAGAACTAAACAAACCACAAGAAGACTGCATGAACATATAGAAAATGTCAATGAGGACATTAAAATCATGAAAAGAAAAAAAGTAGAAATCCTGGAGGTGAAAAGCACAGCAGTAGAAATAAAAAACATTCATTTTAGAAGCCAAAAAATGAATTTGAGCAGAAGAAAAAATCAGCAAACTTGACAGTAAGGCAATTGAAAATATAGAGGTACAGAAAAAGAAAATGAGAAAGGAAAACAGAGCAGTGGGGAGCTGTGGAACACCACCAAACATACCAACAAAGTATAAGAGAAGAAAGACGGGAAAGGACAGAAAAGTTTTTAAAGAAATAATGGATGAAAAGCTCCTAATTTTTTTTTTTTTTTTTTTTTTTTTTTGGTACTGGGGATTAAACCCAGGGATGCTTAACCACAGAGTCACATCCCCAGTTTTTTCTTATATTTTACTTAGAGACAGGGTCTCCCTGAGTTCCTCAGGGCCTCACTAAATTGCTGAGACTGGCTTTGAACTCTTGATCCTCCTGCTTCAGCCTCCTGAGCCATTGGGATTACAGGCATGTACCACTGCCCTCTACTGAAGTTCCTAAATTTGAGGAAAGATATAAATGCACACACCCAAGATGTTTAATGAATCAGGCAGGATAAACTCAAAAGTGATCCACATAGAGACAACTTAGAGTAAAATATTTAAAACCCAAAGACAAGAGAAAATCTTGAAAGCATCAAGAGAGGCAGAACTTGTGATATACAAGGAATCTTCAATAGGATTAACAGTGAACTTATTATTAGAAAACATGGAGGCCAGAAGGCAGCAGAATAATATATTTAAAGTCCTCACAGAAAGTGGGGGTACCTGGTCAACCAACAATTTTATATCAGACAAACTGTTCTTTAAGAATGAAGGATGGGGGCTGGGATATAGCTCAGTGGTAGAATGCCTGCTAAGCATGCAGGAGGCCCTGGATCACCAGGATTGAAAAAAAAAAAAAAAATGAAGGATAACTCATGACAATAAAAGGGAGGCCAGTAGAATAGAGGAAGAGGACAGGGGAGATACTGGGAAATAAAATTGACCAAATTATACTGTTATAGTACACATGCATGAATATGTAACAATGAATCCTACTGTTAAGTATGATTATAATGTACCAATGAAAAGGAAAAAAGAATGAAGGAGAAATTAAAACATTTCCAAATAAGAAGAGAGGGAGTTCTTTATTAGTAAAACTGCCCTACGTTAACTGCTGAAGTATGTCTGATTGAAATGACACAATAATAGATAGTAACTCAAAGCCAGATGAGAAATAAAGAACACTGATAAAAGTGGGAACTACATAAATAAATATGAAAGACAATATTATTTTAGGTTTGGTTTGTAACTCCTCTTTTTTCACCTGGGATTCAAAAAGCAAATGCAAAAAATAATTATTATAAATCTAGGTTAATGGGCACACAATGCACAGACATGTGGTCTGGGACAATAATAATGTAAGGGGTGAGAGACAGAGATGTACAGAAACAGAGAATTGCATAGTGTTGAGACAGAGTTGGTATTATTTAAACTATGATATTATAAATTCAAGATGTTAGTTGTAATCTGTGAGGTAACCACTAAGAAAAAAAAAAGTATACAGACAAGAAAAAATGGGAACTAAATTGAATCTAATGAATATTTTAAATCTAATGAAGATTTTAAAAGGCTGTAGTAGAGGAATTGATGAAGAAAAAACATAAAAAGAGAAAAACAGATAACTGAATTCAGTACATTATCAGTTGCTTTAAATGTAAATGGCTTAAACTGTCCAAGTAAAAGGCAGAGTTTTAAATTTTAAAAATGATTATATACTGTCTACAACAGACTTACTTTAGACCAAAAGAAAAATGGTTGAAAATAAAAGGCAGGTGTTATGGGCTCAATCGGGTCCCTCCATATTCTGATATTCAAATCCTAAGCCCCAGTACCTCAGAATGTTACTGTATTTGGAGATATGGCCTTTAAAAGGTTATTAAGGTAAAATGAAGTTGTATGGGTGTCTTAATCCAATATGTCTGGTATCTTTATAAGATGAGGAGATTAGTACAGAGACATGTGCGTACATAAAGAAAAAAATCACTGTGGCATTGAAGTGAGAAGGTGAACATCTGTAAGCCAAGGAGAGAGGCCTCAGAAGAAACCAAATCTAAAACACCTGATCCTGACCTTCTAACCTCCAGAGCTGTGAGAAAATTATTTTCTGCTGTTTAAGTCACCCAGTCTGTGGTAAATTGTAATGGTAAGCCTGGCAACCTAACACATCAATAACCAATTACATAGCTTATATAGGGAAATGTCTGGTTGTAAGATTTAAAGAGTTTAAACGGTTTCTTTAGCTCAGATCCCCATCACATTGGACCTCTGGTAAAGACCACACATCATGGTGGGAGTGTATGCCAGAGACCACCACTTACTCCTGAACCAGGAAGTAAAAGAGAGGCTGTGGTCCCACAATCCCCTTTTCAAGGGCAAGTCACAATGACCTAAAGACTTCTCATAAGGCCCCACCTTCTAAAGGTCCCCAATAGGGCCACTCTGGGAACCAAACCTTCAACTCATGGACTTTTAGAGGACACTATCAATATTAAAACCATAGCAGTTGGCAACTAGTTGAACTTTGAAAAAAAAAGTAAAATCTTGTGCTAGCCAAAACACATGTGTGTGGTGTTTGTGACAAGTCCATGTTGGGGAAAGGCTAAGGCTCTGGCCAGAGCTGCTGAGAGAAGCCTGTAGAGTGGGAAGTGTGAAACAAATGCAGGGAAGGCACAGTGGTCCTGGGTCACCAGTACCTAAAGCAGATGACCCAAGGGGATTAGCTGCTCCTGACTCAGGCCAGCACTACTCTGGGGAGAGCAGGTAACCTGCTGGGCCTGTGGCTCTCAGAAATCCCTGGTCCCTTTACACCAAATCTCCTTGTCTTCCTGGACCTGTTAAAAAGTGTGTCCCTGATCCTTAAAAATACTCACATTTCCTGATCTCAAAATTATACTGTAGTAAAATTCTGTACTATAAAACTACAGTGATCAAGACTGTCTTGATGGGAAGGGAACAGACCCAGAAATCAACAGAACAGGATAGAGAGCTCAGAAATAAACCCACACAAGTATAATCAACTAATTTTTTCCCCAAAAGTACAATTCAAAGGAGAAAAAAAATGTTCTTTCCAACAAATGAGGCTAGAACAATTCATCCAAATGCAAAAAAAGAACAACAAAAAATCCAACCTTTATACATACTTTCACAACTTGCATGAAAATTAACTGAAAAGATATCACTGACTTAAAAGCAAAGTACACATCTATAAAACTTCTAGAAGGAAACAGAAGAGAAAATCTGTGTGACCTTGGGTTTAGCAATAAAAAACATTGATAAGCTGAAATTTATCAAACTTAAGAACTTTTGCTCTGAGAAAGACACTGGTAAGGAAATAAAAAAAAAAAAAAAAACAAGCCACAGACTGGAAGAAAATAATTGCAAATCACTATCTGATATGGGACTTGTATCCTGATTACTTGAAGAACTTTAAAATATCAGCAGTAGGAAAACAAACAACACAATATAAAAATGGGTAAAAGACCTGAACAGACATTTCACCAAAGAAGAAATACAGATGAATGTATGAAAATGATGTTCAGCATCATTTGTCATCAGGGAAATGCAAATTAATTTAACTATGAGGTGCTACCATATACCTACAAGAATGGCTATAATCCAAAAAATTGCTGGCTAGGATGTGAATCAACAGGAAGGAACTCTCTTTTATGACTGGTGAGAAGACAAAATGGTACAGTCATTTTGGAAGTCAATTTGGTGATTTCTTACAAAGTCAAATGCAGACTCGCCATACAGGTTGGTAATTGTACTTGCAGGCATTCCTGAAAGGATTTGAAAGTTTATGTCAACACAAAAATCTGTCTACAAAATGTTTATAGCAGTGGGCTGGGGATATAGCTCAGTTGGTAGAGTGCTTGCCTCGCATGCTCAAGGCCCTGGGCTCAATCCCCAGCACCACACACACACACACACACACACACACACACACACACATACACACACAGATGTTTATAGCACCACAGCCAGGACACAGTTCAAGTTCAGGTTCACAGTTCAGGTTCACAGTGCCTCTGAACCTGCTGTTGAGGAACTCAGGGATCCACAAATGTCCCCCGATGAGTCCCAATGATCACCTTGACCCTGTGGTCATCCTAGGCTTGTCAGATTTAGCAAATAAAAATATATCACCCAAATAAACTTAAATTTCAGATAAACAACAAATTTCTTAATATGTCTATGTAATATTTGGAGCATACATGCACAAAAAAAATCATCATGGTTTATCTGAAATTCAAATGTAATGAGATGTTCTGTATTTTACCTGGCAATCCCATTCACACTCCTGCCCTTTGCAGCCTCCCTTTTTCCCCTTCGGATCCATTCTCCTACTTGGCTTTAAGAATAAACACCTCACCATTATGTACAACTATAATGCACAATAAAAACTGTGGAGGAAAACAAAACAAAACAATGCCTAAAGCACCAGGAACAAAGTCTCTGCCACTCAAATGGCAAGCACTGTCAAGTACTGAAGATGGACAAAAGTGAGGGGAAGCAGGGGAAATGAAAGACCACATCATGGGTCTGACCAGCCCAACCTCTGCACTGCTAGAAGCCCTTGGGTTGGCCTACAGCAGTGATGGTCAACTTGGCTGCACAACAGGAGCTCTAACAAATATTAATGCTTGGGTCTGATTTTGGTGCTGGAATTTTTAAGCTTCTCTGGTGATTCTACTTAATAGTCAAGGCTGCTATTCTCTAACTGCCAATAAACAACCCAAAATTAGTGCCACAAATCACAGTTCTGAAAGTTGATAGAGTCAGCCAAGCAGATTTCTATGAGTTTCATGCTACTGTTGTCATTTTGGAAATTTCCTCATGCACATGTCAGAATACCTGTATTCTTTGGTTTTTCTTTATGACCTGGGCTTCCTTACAACATGGCAGCTAGGTTCTAAGGGAGAGCCAGGTGGAAGTCAAATTGCCCTTTCTAATCTAGCTTAAGAAGTCACATACCATCATTTCAGCTACATTTTCTTCATGCAAAGCAAATAACTAAGGCCAGGGTATATTCAAGAGAGGGAACTGAACTTCATCTCTTGATTGGACAAACATCAAAGAATTTGTGGTCCTATGTTAAAACCATCACATGTACCATTTGAAAAAAGAATTTCCTGAATTCATTCATTCATTCCTTTCTCTTTACTCCCCCAGCCCAAGATGACATCACCTGGCCTCCAGTGGTCTCCTCAATGTCCCATACAGCCTGCCATCTACCCTGCAGCTGAAATCTCAAGCTCAGAACCAGTCATGCTTCCTGCTGCCTGAAGGGTAGAGTTTGTGGTCAGCAGACTGGTCTTTGTGTCTTTTATCCAATCAGCCTCCTCAAGCTCCAAGACAGAGCCAGTCTCAATACATGCAGATCCTCTCCAGATCCATGCATTTGCTAACTCACTACTCACATGAACACTGTCCCCTTGCCAGAAACATGTCCACCCTCCATCCCTCCACTTCTTGATCCTCCTTGAGGACTTTACTCAAACCCCTCCTCCAGAAATCCTTCTTAAGCACGCCAGGAGGGTCAATCACAGCACCGTAGACTTCCCTTTACCATACATAGGTCCCTTCACTTCTTTTCTTTTAACTTAATGTTGTAGTATAACATACATACAAAAAAATGCTTGAATCATAAGGATATGATTTGATGAGTTTTCAGAAACTGAGCACAGCTGCATAACTGGCTCCCACATAAAGAAATAGAATATCTTCCTGGACATGGTGTCGAAGCTCTGTAATCCCAGTGGCCTGGGAGACTGAGGCAGGAGGGTAGCAAATTCAAAGCCAGCCTCAGCATGAAACAAGGCACTAGGCAACTCAGTGAGATCCTGTCTCTAAATAAAATACAAAATAGGATTGGGGATGTGGCTTCATGGTCCAGTGCCCCTGAGTTCTATCCTTGGTACCACAAAAAAAGAAGGAGAATACCTCTAAAGCCACAGAAGCCTCTCCACAGCCCATTCTGTTCACCATCCCCTGTCTCTTCCCTACCCAGCCTTGGTAACCACTCTCCTGACTTCTAACTTTCTGGATTAATGTCACTTCTTTCTAAACTTCATATAAGTGGATTTATCCAATTATGCATTTGGGTCCAGTCTCATTTTAGGTCATATAGTATTTTAATCAGAGCTGATGACATAATTTGTAGTGCCCCATGAAAAATTAAAATGTAGAACACTTTGTTCAGAAATTATTAAGACTTTCAAAGTGGCAATAGCAGAACATGAATCAGTCATGGAATCTTTCTGAGCCCAGGGCCATATGTGACTGCCTAAGTTGCATATTCCAGTTGTCCCTTTGCTTGAATCTCCTCCTTGAGGCAAGAGCTTTACTGGGGATGAGTCACACTCCTTGCAAAGGTTTCACATCCTTCATTCATGACACCTCACAGAGCCCTGAGGTCTGGAGGGAGGGAAATCGCTTCAAGAATCAAAGATGCCATGGTTCTATGCCAAGTTCCCACAGGGAGTAGGTTCCAGGCTGAGCCTCACACTGAAGTTCTCAAGCTCTGGACAGTATCCCTGCCACTCAGGCAGGCCCTGATTTGCCTGAGATTTTCCCGGATGCCAAGTACTAGACTTCAGGTTTAAGGGGTTAAAGAGTCCCTGCCCACAAGGAACTTGTAATCTGAGTGAAAAAACAAAAACAAGACTGATATATGTTGAAAGACAAAATTACAACAAATTGAGTTTAAGGATCTTAATTGGCTTTGTGTGTGTGTGTGTGTGTGTGTGTGTGTGTGTGGTTATTCTGGACTCAGAAAATACTTTTTTCCATAAAATAGAATAAGTATTCCAATGAGCTGAACAGAAGGGATTTATAGACAGAGAAGGATTAAAGAAAGCAGAAACAAAGAACAAAGAGTGAATTGGTCATTTCAAAATTATTTTCCTTGTGAGGTGAGGACAGGGGGACAGAACAATACAAAGATAACTGGTTGGACTCAGTGGCAGAGCACTTGCCTAGTATGAGGGAGGGCCTGGATTTAATCCCCAGCACAGCGGAAAAAAAACCAAAACCAAAAAACAAACCTGGTTAATATCAGGTTATTTCAGCTTTTTTTTTTTTTCCCCATAAGGATTAAAGCAGAAGGAATTTCACTAATTAAGCTGATGGAAATTGGCCTGTTTGAGACATCTGTCTCTCTCCTAATTTCTCAGAAGGTAGAAAATAACTGAAATTTCAGTTGGGTGATGTGGAACTTTAGTATGAGTGATTCCATTTTAATTTTTAGTCTGGTCTGTTGGGACTATGGGAGCTTACTCCAAAACTACTATAATTTTTATTTGATGCACAAGTTAGGTTTGAATATTAGGTGTCTCCCAAAAGCTCCTGTGTTAATGAAGAAACATCCAGAAGTCAAATTATTGGATTATGAGAACAGTAACCTCCTTAGTCCACCCTCATTTGAATGAACAAACTGGTGGTAACTGTAGATGGGAGCAGGGCATGGGTTTGGCTGGAAGAGGTAGATCCCTGTGGTTCCCCATGCCCCCCAACCCCCTAATTCCTGATGCTGCCATGAGCTGATAGCTTTCCTCTGTAGGCCCTTTGACCATGATGTTGGGCCTCACCTCAGGCCCTGAGCAATGAACCTGGTTGTTATATACTGAACCTCTAAAAGCATTAGTCAACATAAGTTTTCCCTCCTCTAAGTATTTCTATGCCAGGTATTTTGGTCATAGTGATGCAAACCTGATTAACAACACACATGAAAAAATTATTAACCCAAACATTTCTTCCTTCATGCGAGCCTCATAGCTTCAAGAACTGGAGATAGTCTTTGTCTAACCAAGAGGGATCAGCTGGAGGGGATGAGCAGGAGCCTGAGGGCGGGAAGACCTCCTGGGAGCCCTGAAAAACTGAACAATTGAACCACAGTCTGGCTCACACAGGCCTGGTCTGGTCAGCATGCTGCTGCTGCTGTTGCAACCTCTGTGCTAGGAGCATCCCAGCTAGCTCTTGGGTCCCTGCATCACTTGCTCATAGGACAGTCTGATCGACTGAGCTCCAGTCCAACTCCTGGTTATCCCAGGATAGGAGAGGAAGGCTCTGGTTCCCACAGGGACAGGTAGGGAATTCCTCAGATGGAAATCGAGGGGTCATTAAGATCAGGGAGTAGAAGCTTGGTATCTAAAATGTAACAAAAATCCCCAATATGGCACATATTTGCTTGTATGGTCAGTACATAGGCTAGTGAGGATCTCTCAACCCTGAAAATAACTTGGCCTTTTCCCACAGAGAAACTAGTAAAGACAGTACAGAAGATGAGTCTGCACTCATTCAAAGTTTGTAAATGTGTGGTGTAATGGTAAATTTTAGGTGTCAACTTCACCTGGGTTAAGGGATATCTAGATAGCTGGTAAAGCATTATTGCTGGGGCTGAGTATGAGGGAGTTTTCAGAAGAGATTAGCATTTGAATCAGGAGAATAAGTAAGGAAAATCTACCCTCACCAATGTTCTTAGGCATCATCCAATTTTTTAAGGGCTCAGATAGAACAAGACAGAAGAAGGGCAAATTCACTCTCTTTTGGAGCTGGGACATCCATCTTCTATCCCTGGACATTGAAATTCCCGACTCATACTGAATCATACTAATGGCCTTCCTGGTTTTCCAATTTTGCATATGGTATATTGTGGCCCTTCTAAGCCTCCATAATTGCTTGAGACAAATTTCATAATAAATCCCCTCTTATGTATCTATTTCTGCATGTCTAATTTAGAACCTGTTCTGTTTCTCTGGAGAACCCTAACACATGTGACTGAAGTAAAAGCCTTCAAGCCCCACACTAACAGAAGAAAATCAGTAACATGATCAAGCTTTAATTCAACTAATTCAGAAGCCAAAACTCTCTTGAGAACAAGATTTCCTTGAAAGGAAGACCACATTAGCACTGGGAGTAAGGTCCAAGGAATCTGGAAAAGAGTGGAAAGAATGTGGAAAGAATCCCCATCTGTAACGCAAGAAAGAAGTTTGGAGTTTGGCAGACATGAGGATTCCAGTTCTCTGTCATGAGCAGGGACACATACCAAGGCCTCTGCCCCGCAGGATGGGATTACCTATAGATGTCATCATGCCTGAGTTCTAGTCCCAGCTAGCAGGACCGCCCTCTGAGAGGTCATGCAGTCTGTGGGAGAGAGCTGCCTATTACTTCCTGGATTCTATTTGCCCTCATTATCTCCTCCAATGCAAGGGAAGGTAATATTACTGGACCAGTCATCGGGCATGTTTGTGAAAATGTGGACGATTCCACTGTGTAATCATTTCCGGCTCTGGGTCTAGGTAGAGTGCAGCCATTGAACAAGGGCGGGGACTAGGCATTATTGCTTTGTACCTGTACAGAAGTCAGCAATCATCATGTAACAAACCACTCCAAAGATTAATGGCTTAACTTATTCTTTAGAGTTTGTGGATGTCCTGGAGCCCTGCTGTAGGCCATGCTTATCTGCAGCACCTGAGCTGGAGCATCTCTGCTCCATACATCTCATCCTCATCTTAATTGGCTTTGTCCTTCTCTTGAAGGTAGCAGAAATGCACAAGAGATTAAACAGACACACAGGGCCCTCCAAAAGCACACACTGTCACTTCATCCTCATTCTATTGGCCAAAGAGGTCCATGGCAGCCCAGACTCAGAATGAGAGTTAATGTGGCAGAGGACATGGATACGGGGAGAGGTAAGGGACTGGGGCTAGTAATGTAATCTACCACCTGAGGGCAAGTGGAGCCGAGGGCAGAGACTGGGAAACCAGTTTGATTCAAGCTGGGATGTCAGGGCATTGAAGTACTGGGAAAAGAGCCAAGCCTGGGGGAAATCTCAGGCAGTGAACAGAGACCAGGAAGGCAAGAGGCCACCGAGCTGGCTGACTGAAAGTGTCCTGAAGCAAGCTGGCAGTGAGCAGGAGTCCAATCACCTTTTCCTTGTGTCCAGAAAGAGCTTGAGACACAATGCCTGGGACCATAAAGGACCACACCAGGGCAGATCTGTTCCAAAAACTCAGAGCAATTGTAAATGTATCTTTTTTTATTAAAACCGTATTTCCTGAAATTTAGCCATTCACATTATAATTTTTTTCTGCTTTTTGGTTTGTTTTGCTATATGCTCCTGCCACCTAATACTTAGTTGATATTTTTATTTAAATCAATTCACTTTCTTACTGTAAAAATTTAGTTTAGCAATAATATCCATGAAATCATAGATTTTGTGCTAGTTATATTTTCATCTAATGTCACAATTAAATAAACATAGTTTTCAGAATAAAAAAATTACTGATATCATTAAAGAAAGAAAACATAGAAAGTCATACTAGGACACTTAGAAGGTGAACCCATTAATACAGAAATAAAAAAACAGGCAACACTGAATGATGTCAGTATAAGTAAGTTTAAATCTACCACCTTGCTAGTTATTTTCTATTTGTTCTACTTAGTCTTTGATTTTTCCCTTCCTTCTTTTTCTGCCTGACTTTGGTTTGAGTTTTTAATTCTATTTTTATTATTATTATCTTATCACTCATGCCTCTTTTAAACTTGTTTTTCAGTGCTGGGAATTGAAACCAGAGTCTGTGCATGCTATGTAAGTGCTCTACCACTGACTCATATCACCAACTCAAATTTTAATATTTTACTTAAAGTTTGCAAACATATCTTCAATTAATTACAGTCTACCCTCAAATAATATTGTAATTTCAGTTATAATGTGAGAACCTTGCAACAGTGTGCTCTTAATTTCTCCCTCCCATATTTTATACTATGAAAATTGTTATTTGATGAGTATTGTTTAACATTTCACTTTTATACTGTGCTATAAAAATCTTAATAAACTGCTACTATTTTTACTCCAGGTAGTCAATTATCCTCTAAGTGATTAAAAATAAGAAGAAAAGTCCTCCACATAAACCTTCATCTTGACCTTTTCCAATGTTCTTTATTTCTTAGCTGATCTTCAAGTGTATTCAAGTTTCTGTTTGGCACCTCTGAGGTTCTTTCCGACCCCAAATATGTGTTATCTTTCCGCACCAGTTGGATTCTCCAATATCAACCAGATGTCCAAACATTCAATTCAGTTCTGACACTAACTCCCAGAGTTAGCAGAGACTCCAAAGCCCAAGGGATCTGTCCCACAAGACCATCCCCACTTCAGGCACCAAATGCAAATAGGCTGCAAATTTTTTGCTCCAATGACCACAAATGCAGGATCATTCCCACAACATCCTTCAGGTTGTATAATTTTCTAGAACAACTCAGGAAAATAGTTCATGTATATTTGCTGGTTTATGATAAAGTGTACAACTCAGGAGAAGCCAATTTGAAGGATGCTGGGGAGGGAGATTGTGTGGAATGTCCATGACCTTTCCAGGCACCCACCTTCTCAGCACATTAATGCATTCACTCTGGAAGCTCCCTGGTTTTTGTTCAAGATTTTTGCCCAGCTCAACCAGCGCTCCTTCCCCTCCCTGGAGATTGGTGGATGGGGCTAAATATTTCCAACACTCTAACCACTAGGTCTTTCTAGTGACTAGTCCCATCTTAGAGGCTCCATCTTAAGTTAACTCATTAGCATAAACTCAGGCATGATTTTAAAAGGCTCATCATGACTAACAAGACACTTCTATGACTTAGAACATTCCAAGGGTTTTAGGAGTTGTGTACCAAGAATGGACACAAATACTAAATATATTTTTTATCATACCACAATGCCGTATTCCTTTAGCCTGAAACTTCCTTTAACATTTCTTATAATGAAGGACTGCTGTTAATAAATTCTCTCTGCTTTTGTTTGTCTGAAAAAGTTTTCATTTTTCCTTTATTCTGATAAGATATTTTTTAGTGGGCATAAAAAGCTAGTTCTGTTGATAGTTTTGTTTCTTGATATTGGGTTGTCTTTTCTGGCATTTTTGTGTGTGTCATAATTTTTGATTGAATGTTGGACATTTTGCACAGGAACCTGAGGAAAACAGTAAGCTTGCCAAGAAATGGGCATTCCTCCTCTTCTGCTTCATGATGAGCAGGGGAAGTTGAGGGCCTTTCTTGATATTTTTTCTTCACCCTCAGCTTTTGGCCTTCCCTTTGCACTCACACCTCAGAGTAGCTCTCACTCCACATTTCTGCGTCTCTCCCAGCAGAAGACTACTATCATTTGTTACTTGATGCTTCCTATGCCCTTGAATCTCAGAGGGAAGGGTTTCTTAGTGATTATGCTTTTTATTCCATAGAGAGCAGGGAAGATAGTGTTTTATGTCTTCCTTGCAAAAGTGACTATTATAGTTTGAGTGTGTCTCTGGAAAATTCATCTGTTGGAAACTTAATCTCCAAATTCATATTTTCATGGTATTTGGAGACGGGCCTTTGGAAGGTGATTAAGATTAGATGAACTCATGAGGATGGGATTCTCCCTGATGGCATTAGTAACTTTACAAGAAAAGGAAGACAAACCTCAGCTAGCATGCTTACTCTGTCTAGCTATGTGTTGCCCTCTATCATGTTATGATGAATCATGTTCTTGAAATCCCAGCCTCCAGAACTATTAACTAAATAAGGCTTTATTCTATATAAATTATACAGTCTCAGGTATTTCATCATAACAACAGAAAATGGACTAAGACAGTTCAATCTTATCCTCCAGGCCTATATCAATGAGGGAGGCTTTCTCTAGCCTCCTTCTCTGCCCTTGATTTTTCTCATAAGAACTCATGGCAAGTATATGGAAGCTCTTCTCAAGTCTATAGTTTCAAGCGTTCTATACTCTTACATTAATTCACTCTTGGGCTCTAGCAATTTGCTAAAAATTTTAGCCATTTTTTTTCTCTTGCATGGTACCTGGAGTCTTTTCTTGTGCTGTGCTGCAGGTAAGCCAGTGCTCACATTCCTTCTTTCTTTAGAGGAATCTATTCTACCTTAAATTTTGGGCTACTTATTTGCTCTCCAATAGGTTTAAGAAAAATGTTATAGTTTCCTTGCCTGTTTGTTGTTGTTGTTTTTTAGTGTGAGAGAAATGCTGTTTCTCCATTTTTACATTCTAGGTGCTGCTTTGAAAGATCTGTCTTGCACTTTGAGGAGGTTTTGTAACCTCATGTATTAGTCATTTGGAAAATGTTGATTTGCTAAGTTACGAAAAGCTTTCAAAAGTCAATTTTATTATACAATATAAAAAAATCACATTCCTTAGCATCACCACTGATATTTAACATCATCAGATAAGTCTTTAAATATTGAGAAGCTGTCAAGCTCATAGTGACAGATACAAGGTTTCCCAAAATTCTAATGTTCAACTTGAAAGCTTGAATTTTATCATTGGCAACACGTACTGCCAGTTGTTTTCCTTGAAGTGACAAGCTCCTTTTGTTCATCTTTAAGAAAATGTCTGCTAATAATCAAGTCTAAATGGCCATAGTTTAATGGGTCAAGTCTATCTTCCAAGTAAGAATATTGTTCTAGGGCTGGCGATGTAACTCAATGGGAGAACACCTGCCTAGCATGCACAAAATGCTCAAAGCCCTGGGTTCAATCCTCAGCACTGAAAACAAACAAAAATAGTCTTTCATGAAATTCAAAAAAAAGCAGCTATCCAGTTCTCAACCCAAACAACTGCACCAGTGCTCATCTGGTGCAGTTTAGCCTTTAGCCATCTTACTCAGTGTGCAATGGATTTGTTTCATGAGTATTCCCCACTTTTCACGCAGACTCTTAAAAAGATATGTACTTGAGGATTAATTTTAATAAATAATAATTTGTATTGCTTTATGACAGATATTGTTAAGTGTGTTTTTTTTTAATGGTCAGTAAGTGGTAATGGAGCATGCAATGACTACTCATATGGTCAGGTGCCCCTGATTAATCAGTTTTACCTGAAACTGTTTGTGTATCATCAATACAAATGCTGGAAGGGTTTAAAAAATAACTAATATCTTAATATTATTGTAAGTAATGATAAATTATGAAATAGTTTTTACCTTGCAGACTATTGCAAGACTCTCAGAGGTGCCCAGAAGTCTATAGATCACATTTGTTAAGAACTGCAATAGAGTATATCATAGTGCCTGGCACAGAGGAGGAATTCAATAAATAGTTGTTGAATAAATAAATGAATTATTAGATATGTTTTTATCTCTCTTTTTTCTTCTTTTTTTGCTTTTCCAACTTTTTATTTAGAAAAGCAAATCCAGGTCTCAGTGTTCCCCACACCCTCCACCACCCCAGTCATAATTTAAATAATTTAGAGACAGAGTAGGAGGGAAGGGTCAGGAGGGGTTAGTCCTTTTTTTTTTTTTTTCGTTAATGAGAAAGAGGGACATTTCTCTAAGGAACAAAAAAATCTTGATCCAACATGCTATTTCCAGTTGAATGGGGTTAGGCGATGTCCTGAATCAAATTTGTATATCTGGAAATCTTTCCCTAGACATTTCTTGTTAATATGTCTCATGGTTCCATCCAAACTGAGAAGGGAATAGGACCAAATCCTGACTAGATATTGTAGTTCCTGCTATACAGAAAGGCAAAGACTACTAACTAGAAAACAGACTTTACAAATCAGCTAAGCCATGGGTTATCACCTCTGGCTAATCACCAGCACTGCCTAGAGAGTTTTTTTTTTTTTTTTTTAATATATATATTTTTAACTTGTCAATGGATCTTTCATTTTATTTATTTATATTTGATGCTGAGTATCAAACCCAGGGCCTCACATGTGCCAGGCAAGTGCTCTACCACTGAGCCACCACTCCATCCCTGTTTTGTTTTTTTTAGAAAAATTTCAAACAAATGAAAAACCAGAACAGAACAGCATAATGAACCCTCACTTGCCATTCAGCTTCAACAATGGTCAACTCACCATCAATTATATGTATCTCCACCTACTGCCTCGCCCCTAGATATTTGAAGCAAATCCCGTACATGAGATCATTCCAACCATTAATATTTCATCATGTGTCTCCAAACGACAAATATTTTTTGTCAACCTGTAACAAGAATACCATTAGCACATCTCAAAAAATTATACTAAATCCTTTTTTGTTGTTGTTGCAGATCTCTAGAATTTAATCATCTTAAAGAGCTGAAACTCTGCACCCATTAAACAGCAACTTCCCATTTACCCTTAACCCCAGCCCCTGGAAACTTCCATTCCCTCTGCTTCTATGTGTTTTAATATTTTAGATACTTCATATATGCAGAATCATGCAATATTTGTCCTTCTGTGACTGGCTTATTTCATTTAGCTTGGTGTCTTCAAGGTTCCTCCATGTTGTGGAATACGGAGGAGTTCCTTCATTTTTAAGGTTGAATAATATTTCATTATATGTATATAGCACATTTTCTTTATCCATTCATCTTGCAGTAAATGTTTGAGTTATTGTGATATCTTGGTTATTGTGAACTGTTGTAATGAACCTGGGAGTGCAGATACGTCTCAGACGGGTTGATTTCAATTCTTTTAGATAAGTACCCAGAAGTGGAATTACTAGATCATATGGTAGTTCTTCTTTTAATTTTCAAAAGAACCTTCATTTGCAAAGGAACTGTACCATTTTTCATAGCAACTACACCATTTTGCATCCTAAGCAACAATGTACAGGTTTCCAATTTCTCTACGTTCTCGCCAACACCTGTCTTTTGTTTTTTGATAACAGTCATCCCGGAGGTGTGACAAGATTCCCCGCTGTGGTTTCGACTTTCCCTGGTGATTAGTGATGTTGATAATCTTGTCATATACCTGCTGGTCAGTAGTCATTTCTTGAAAGGAAACCAAGGGAAAACCTGAAAAGTCCCTCTAGCTTCACTTGCTTTAAAAATCGCTAGGGCTAGGGATGTAACTGAGAGGTGCAGCACTTGCCTAGCATGTGTAAGACCCTGGGTTTGATCCCCGTCATGGCAAGAAAGAAAAAGAAAAGCTCCTGGGTCCCCCTCCAGACTTGTTGAGCCATGATTCTTCCATAGCAAGCTGTGGACCATGAACCACAACCTCCAGTGCTGGTCCCAGATCCTTCTTCCCAGAGGATATCACAGTTTGGTGTATATTTCCATACTATTTTCTGTGCTTTGACATTCATCCTTAAACCATACCCCAAATTTGTCTCCCTGGAGCTTCCCAGCTTTTAAAATCTGTTTCCCATTCTCCTTAATTGCCCTGTGAAATTTTGAAGATGTCTCTTTGACCTTAAAGGTTTTTCCTTCTCCAACCTAATGTCCCCTCTTTCCCCAGCTTTGACAAGGTCATGGTCTTGTCAAGGTTCAGGACTGCCTTTCTGTGCCCTGGAATCTTGAACAGAGCTGAATTTATCCCAAGCCTCCTGGTTCATAGGCATGTAAATTGGAGGAGGTAAAGGTGTAAATGAAGCGAAATTGGCCATGAACTGACATAATTGAAGCTTGGAGGGAAGGGCATGGGGAGGGAAGTATACTATTCTGTCTATTTTAGCATATGTTTATATTTTCCATCACACAAAAGGAAAGGAAAAACAATCAATAGAGTATATAGGATGAATCAAGTCCTGTGCCATATAGCCTGGGTGATAAAGTGAATGCAGAATAAAGGTTATTTACTCTTCAGAAAGGGTTTTTTAAAAAGTAAACCAGGGTATTTCAGATTAATGAGGTCCTAGGCTGCTGCCTATAACCAGGCTCAGAAAGAGAGCCTAACTTCCCCAGAATTACACACCCTTGGCCTCCTTCCCAGGTTATTACCAGTGTAGTCAAATCATTCACGGGGCAAATGCTCAGTGCCAAGGTCAGGATTTAATGGGCTCCACAGTCAAATGCTACAATTGATCCATCAGTCTTCCTCCTGAGAAACTTATTATTATTTTTTCATTACTTATAGTGATTATTTCATTGATAATAAGCATATCAAAACTTTTGTTTCTCAGGTATAGAAGCATACTAACACTGCCTTGCTTTCTAGAGGAAGCAAAAATAACCTGATGAATTATACTTCCTTGCACAGATCTATAAGTGATGACCTCATATTTTTCTAATTTGTCTTTCTCTTTTTGTTTCACTTTCTCTTCAATGATACAAGTGGCCAAGCAGCATTGCTCATTATTTACATGCAAACCAGAACTCTGGGGTTATAGTCATCTATTCTCGAGAGGAAATGAGGTCAATGTTCTCTTTTGTCAGCTGCATATATTATTGACCTGGTGGCCCTCCCAACCCTAAGGGGCTCCTGGTCTGCCCTCCCTGTAAATGTACCCAGGCATCGTAACAACATACACCATATATCATCATAATGTAAAAACAACCTCAGAGACTGAAGATTACTTCCCCTAGCTTCCCTCTAGCCTCTCTGAACTATGCTGGGCCTTTGCTGAGGGTCTTGAGCCCAGCTCCAACAGGCAAAGAGGACCTGATCCAGCATGGGAGGAGCAATGAGAGGCTAAGGCAAAGCAAAAAGAATCCCGTTTTACAAAGCACAAAACTAAGCCTCTAAAATTTGAATAACCAGGAAACCTGGAGGGGAATACCCTGCCCTCTAGCCACTTCTAGGACCTGCACAATTTTCTCTTCTTCAAATTTTTTCTTCTTTAAATTCTTTAAATTTCTAGTAACATAGGAGGTACCCCCTTATCCTGCTTGTTCAGTATGACTTTCTTCTTTTCCCAAGTGAAGATCTTTTTCTATTTTTTTTAATTACAAGTCAACACATGTTGTTACCTTGTTATTTTTTTAAAACTACAAGCAGAAAAAACTTAAACTCAGAATTCCACGTGCTCAAAGACACTGCCACCCTCCCTATGTAGATCCTTCAAAATCACTTTATTCCATTCATTTATTCATGTAATGGAAGTGTTTTGAACTACTAATATGT
The DNA here is from genome assembly GCA_020662805.1 of Glaucomys volans. NCBI lineage: Eukaryota > Metazoa > Chordata > Mammalia > Rodentia > Sciuridae > Glaucomys > Glaucomys volans. The sequence continues at coordinate 267,773 of JAJEJO010000908.1, forward strand.
GCCAGGAGCCTTGCAGGTATTAAATACAAAGTTATGAAAAATAATAAAAGAGATCAACCAAGTGGAGATGGAGAATTAAATTAATAATTATACTCAAAGTTTTTCTATATATTCAGCTATCCATACCTGTGGACATATTTTTAACCAAAAAGTGGAATTATACGATAAATGCTATTAACCTAATTTCTGGTAAAATATTTTCATGTTTCAATAGATTCATTTCAGAAAAATGAAGAAATTCTAGAACTAAACCCAACAAGAATTGTGCAAAACCTACATGAAGAAAAGCAAATTCTTTTTGCCAGAGATCATTAAAGTACTTATAAAAAAATCAAGACATAAATCATATGCATGACTCGATACTGTCAAACTATGATTCTCTACAAATTAATCTATATATTTGATGCAATCCCAACAAAATCCACATAGAATTTGTTATGAATTTGTTAATATTCTTGAGTTCCTTTGGAAGAGTAAATGCCAAGAATAAAAAATTTGTATAAAGAGCAACTGGGAGTACTTTGCCTGAAGATACCGAAATGTAGTTTAAGACATCAGCAGTCAAACAACATAGTATTGACACAATGCTATGAGAGATCAGTGGAATAGAACAAAAATTCTAGAAACAACCCTTAATTAAAATCTAGTTTAAGTATGGCATTTCAAATTAAAAAGGAAGTAATGGAGTATTTGATAAACACTGTTGGAATAATTACCTATTGTTTAGGGAAAGAATCTTATACTTAACTCAAAATAATAACCTAAAAATAAGACTCAGAGTATAGCTCAGTGGTAGAGCACTTGTGCATGAGACCCTGGGTTGGATTCCTAGCACCACAAAAACAAAGACAAAAACAAACATCAGGTGATACATAGGCCACCCCAAAATATTATAAATGTAACCAAAGACAATATGATAGATTTTAATAGTTTTTGAATGGGAAATATTCTTAAGCAAATATAGATCCATAAAGAAAAATACTAACAGATTTGCAATTTGCCTTTGCAAATATATTAAACTTCTCTCTGGTAAAAGATACTGGGAAAAAAGCTTTTTTAAAAATTTCAGAATTAAACAAAATATTTACAATACTTTTAACAGAAAAAAGATTAATATCCTGCCAGAGATTCTCCTACAAATAATTAGGGAAAGACAAAATACTTATTATAAAAGGGAACAACGAACATGAAGGAGAAATTCAGAGAAGAAAAATAAATGGCCAATGCCTGCATGGAAAAGTATTCAGTCTCTAGTGCTCAGAGAAATGCATATTTAAACAGATATTATATTTCACTTATTAAATTGGTAATCAAATGTTTTAACATTCAATGTTGGAAAATATGAGGAATAATAGACGTTTATAAACTGCTGATAAGAACATGAATCAGCATAGCTTTGGGGAGCATAATTTAGAAATATGTTTTCAAAGTTTCAAAGTGCAAACCCTTTGATGCAATTCTTTTAGAAAAGATCTTAAAGAAATATTTTTTAAAATGAGCCAAACTTTTTTGGAATAGTTTGAGTTATCCATCTGTAGGGAGCTGGTTAAATAAAGTATATAAACTTATAAACTCTGTCAGCTATATAACCTATGAGCTCTGTCAGTTATATACAGCTTAGCAAACCACCCCAAAAACCCAATCATCCATTCTTACTCCTGGTCTGTGGGTTGGTGGTGAGTGGGCCCATCCCAGCTATGCTCTGTTGGGCAACTCTGCTTCAGGTCCAGTCAGGCTGGTCTCCTTACTCTGTGGCTTCTGGTTGCTCCACAGGTGTTTCCATAGTTTAGTTCTTTTGAAAGATAAGTAAAATTGATAAGCATATGGTTAGACTGATGAAGACTGCAAGAGAAAAATGGACAAATTCCTTGAAAAATACAACTTGCCAAAATTTACATATGTTGCAAAAGTTCTAAGAAGTCCGACATGTTTATTAATGAAACTGAACTGGTAGTTAAAAACAATCCAACAGAACTCAAGGCCCAAATGGCTTCATTGGTGAATTCTATTATACTTTATGGAAGAGACAGCAATAATTTTACAGAACCCTCCACCAAATACATAGAGGAAGAGGGAACATGTCCCAATATGTTTTATAAAATCAGAAAATCTAACACCAAAACCTGACAAAGACATTTAACTTAACATTTAGAAATCAATATAATTAACCATATTAACAGAATAAAGTAGAAAGATGATCTCAATAAATGAAGAAAAGCATTTGACAAATTCTGACACTTTTCCAGGGTAAAACAAAAACTTTAATACACTAGAAATAGAGGGGAACTTCCTCAATCTGAACAAAGGTACCTTCAAAAAGCCTGCAGTTAGCAGCTCGGGAGGCTGAGATAGGAGGATCTCCGGTTCAAATCCAGCCTCAGTAAAAGTGAGGCACTAAGCAACTCAATGAGACCTTGTCTCTAAATAAAATACAAAATAGGGCTGGGGATCTGGCTCAGTGGACAAGTGCCCCTGAGTTCAATCATCAGTACCCCTCCAAAAAAAAAAAAAAAAAGCCTACAGTTAAAACCATTCTAGCCCGGCATGGTAGCACATGCCTGTAATCTCAGCAATGTGGGAGGCTGAGGCAGGAGGATTGAAAGTTTGAACCCAGTCTCAGCAATTTAGTAAGGCTCTAAGCAACTTAGCAAGACCCTGTCTCAAAATGAAAACTAAAAAGAGCTGGGGATTCAATCCATAATACAAAACAAAAACAAAACAAAACAGCAACAACAACAACAAAACACTCCTTCACCACCAAAAACATTCTTAATGGTGAAATAAATGAACACTTTTCCCCAAGATTAGAGACAAGATGAGAATGCTTGCTCCTGACCCTTATTTAATATTGTCCTGGAAGTTCTAGCCATTGCAATAAATCAGAAGATAAATAAAAATATGGTAAAGTAAAATAAAATGCAATAAAAATAAAATATGACATAAAATAAAGTACTTAAATATTGGTAAGGAGGAATCTATGAAATTATTACTGTTTACATTTAAATGTTTAAATAATCTACAAAATAATCATTAAGACTAATAAGGGAATTTAACAAAATGGAAAGACGCACAGATAATATATATAAATTAAGTATATTTTCAAATACTAGAGCAAAAAAAAAGAAAAGAAAAATTTTAAAAATATTTAAAGCAGCATCAGCAAACATAAAATAGTTTAGAGTAGGCTGAACAAAATATATGCAAGTTTTCTACAATGAAAGCTGCAGAATATTGCTGAGAGAAATTGAAGACCTAAATAAACAGAGCAAATATGCCATATTTATGGATTGGAATTTCAGTATTGTTGAAATGTTAATTCTCCCAGATTTATCTATGGATTAAAAGCAACCCCAGTAAAAATTCTAGGGGTTTTTTTTTTCATCATTTTTGACAAGTTAATTCTAAAGCATATATGGAAACATAAATGATCTGCAATAGTTGAAACATTTTTTTGAAAAAAGGAAACAAGTAAACAAGGAAATGAATGAACTTGAAAATGGGAGTCTCCCTCTAGTACTTCTAGATAAGAACCAAGACTTGGATTTTAGTCTTACTAGACACTAAATAAATGACCCATTTGATCCACACTATATCTGGAATTCTGGCCTACAGAACTGTGAGATAAGAAATGGGTATCATTTTAAGCACTAAACTATGGTAATGTGTTACAGCGTTGATAGAAAACTGATTTATGTCTACATGAATAGACTCATACATAAAATGTTCATTGTTTTTTCACAATTAGTCAAAAATTGCAAATGCCATAAATCCCAAAACAATCAGTGACCTCATAAATAAAATATGGCATATCCATACTTCCTAATATATATGAATGAACCATGTGGATAAATATGAAAATAATGAGGCTAAGTGAAAGATTCCAGGCCCTCAAGAATGTGTAATTCCACTTACATAAAATCTACAAAGTACAAACGAATCTCCAGCAACAGAAAGCAGATCAAGGACTGCTGTAGCCAGGGGCAGGGGGAGGGAGGGAGGGAGAGGGATGCAGAGGGGCATGAGGATGTTTGGGGGACAATGGGAATGCTCTGTACCTCAATTGTGCCCCTTTCAGGAGTCACACATCTGCCAAACTCATCAAAGTCTACAATTTAAGTGGATGCAGTTTTTGTATGGAAATTAAACCTCAATTAACTTGATTAAAAAAATAAAATTCAAAGGCATCAAGGGGTGCCTTTCAGGAGTTCTTAGAAGAAAGGCATAAAATTTTTGATAGAATGAGTTTCCTTCGACTTTGATTGGAATTACACTGAATCTGTAGACTAATCCAAGGGGAATGACCATCATTCCAATAATAAATCTTTCCATTTAGGGACATAGTAGATCTTTTCCTACACTCTGGGACACTTTAAGCAACATGATTATTATCTGATCCTTAAGATTTTGATAAATTTAATCCATTAAATAATCTGGACTGGGCGCCAGGGTAGGTGGGTGGGGATAACCAGGAGGAACCATGGCTTTCATGATTAATAACAAGGGTGGAGTTTGTAATCAAATACCAGTTACTCCCAGGCACTAGTTCCTCTAAATAATCTTGAGATGAGTGGTCTCCATTTAGTTTTTGATTTTGCATCCTTTTCAGTCAAAAAATTTACCAATTCTGTAGCAAATAATCTGAGTTCACTGACAGCTGTGGTGGACATTTCCCATACAACCTGACAGCTTCCCATAGCCAGCTTTTGCTCCTCTCTGCTGTTTAAACTAAAGGCTTTATCCAGCTCCACAGAAGCTTGCTTGGAGGGCAGTGTGGAAGTGCCAAGCAGTTGACATCTGCAGGGTAACTCAACCAAAATGAGACAGAAGCCCAGGGCAAATATCTCTGCTTCCCCATCCCTAGACGGGACAATTTGGATGCAATCTACATGATCTCTCAGAGGATCCTGGGTAGTTAAGTAAGTCAATCATTAAAGCATCCACCCTGGCTCATTTCCTCATTCCCTCCCTCATGCTTCCTGAAATCCCCTCCCAAATAAACCACCTGCACCCAAGTCCTTGTCTCAGGTTTGCTATTAGTGGATCCAAATAAAGATGTGCCACCAACAAACATCCTTGTACCATTTCTCTATGTTTATTACAAAATATACACAAAATAAGCATTTTAAGGATCAGATACAGATGAGATAAACAATATTTAAAATAACTTATAACAGCACAATCCTTTTGCTCTCACCCAAATATTAATTATGATATTCTTAGTGATTCAATGTGCTACATTATTTTTGAAAATCTTGATTAAACACTTTGTGATGCAGCAATTTGAAAGGCTGGTTCCAAATTCATTCTATTTTGATACTTGGTTTAATGGTTTTGATAACTAAACAAGCACTTCAGAAAGATATGTGGATCCAGATGGAGTACGGGTCTCACTAAATCATGGTGCTTTCCAGTGACTATGCACCACGACCAGTGTGTCATCTCTGCAAAGATTTTGGTTAAAATCCAGTCAGCATGTATGAGTCTTCCCTGACATCAGTCTTTTTGATCACAGATTGCAAAAAGTTGTGTTTTTTATGTGTTTGGTAAATAGGATACAAGCTCATCAAAATGGTGTATTTTGGAAGTCCAGTTAGGCAGGTGTATGTATTTGCCAAAGTTTACTGAACTCCATTTGAAATGGTGCACTTGATTGTGATTTGGTACTTGATGGTGCTTCAACTGCTAATAAAGAAACTTCAAGATATTTCCAGAGAAATCCATGGGGACCAAAGCTTCCAGGAACATTCCTTCAGTTGCTAAAATCGTTCTTTCCTGAGTGAAGCAGAGTATTCAGCTTTTGGGGCTAGGGAGGCCTTGCAAAGCAGAGATAAGGCTGGACCACTGGGGGAGTCTAAGGCAGAAATAAATCATCCTTCCAGGTGTGTCTCTGATGACACACTGCTTCCTCTTGATGCCATCAACTGCTCCGGCCTTGAAACCTGTTTCCCTATAGATCCTCCCAGGACCCCCAGTGGGAGAGGGCAGAGACCTGGGCAGCATTGAGAACAGGTGGAAGCCTGCCAAGCACGGAGCAGGAGGCACTGCCGTGTAATATCCACTGCACGCCAGGAATCCAACTCTGCAAAACAGAACTCTGGAAAGTCACACCTGCTCCCCTGCCATCTTCTTCTCCTCAGCTTCCTGGAAGGGAAAAGTGAGGTTTCCTTATGGGTACCCCAGCTCTGGCTGCAGCAAAGCCTGGGGAGATAGGATGTTGCCTAGCTTCAGGAGAAACTTTGCTTGACTTGACTGGTCCCATCAATGCAGGTTCCTACTTCTCAACAAAATGAGGGCACTGTTTTTAAGTCTATTGATATGATGAATTACATTTATTGATATCTGTATGTTGAACCAACCCTGCAGCCCTGGGATGAATCTAACTTGATAATGGTGAACTATCTTTTTAATATGTTTTTGAATGCAATTTGCCAGAAATTTGCCAGAAAATTATTGAGAATTTTTGCATCTATGTTCATCAAGGATATTGGTCTGAAGTTTTTTTTTTTTCCTTGCTGTGTCTTTGTCTGGTTTTGGTATCAGGGTGATATTCATCTTATAAAATGAGTTTGGAAGGGTTCCCTCCTTTTCTATTTCATGGAATAATTTGAGGAGTAGTGGGGTTAATTCTTCTCTGAAGGTCTTGTAGAAAGATATCAGTTGAGAATCCATCTGGTCCTGAGCTTTTCTTAATTGGTAGGCTTTTGATGGCATTTTCTATTTCATTACTTGAAATCGTTCTGTTTAAATCTTGTATGAACTCCTGATTCAGTTTAAGTAGGTCATATGTCTCTAGAAATTTGTCAATGTCTTAATTATTTTCTATTTTATTAGAGTATAAATTTTCAAAATAGTTTCTAATTATCTTCTGTATTTCAGTTGTGTCCAGCCTATCTTGCTGGTGGGAATGCAAATTGTTACAACCATTATGGAAAGCAGTATAGAGATTCCTTAGAAAGTGTGGAATGGAACCACCATTTGACCCAGCTATCCTACTCCTTCGTTTATACTCAAAGGACTTAAAATCAGCATACTACAATGACACAGCCACATCAATGTTTATAGCAACTCAACTCACAATAGCTAAACTATGGAACTTGCCAAACTAGGTGTCCTTCAACAGATGAATGGATAAAGAAAATGTGGGATACACAAACACACACACACACACACACACACACACACTGGAATATTACTCACCTTTAAAGAGTAGCTTGGTATTGCTGGTAAATGGATAGAGCTGGAGAATATCATGCTAAGTGAAATAAGCCAATCCAAAAAAAAAAAAATCAAAGGTTGAATGTTTTCTGGGATATGTGGATGCTAATTCACAATAAGCAGGGGAGGGCACTAGGAAAGAATAGCTTTACTTTAGATTAGGTAGAGGAGAGTGAAGGGAAGGGAAAGGGTAGGGGGGTAGGAAGGATAGTAGAGTGAAAAGGACTTTATTATCTCATGTACATGTATGACTGCATGAGTGATGTGATCCTACAATATACACAATCAGAAAAATGAAAAATTATTCTCTATTTATATATGACTTATCAAAATATATAAATGCATTCTACTGTCATGTATAACTATTTAGAACAAACAAAAATTTTTTTTTAATTGAGAGCACTATTCCAAGCCTAATAGCTGGCAGAGAGAAAGACATCACCTGCTCATCAGTTTTGGATCTAACAAGACTGAAATAGCTGATCTACATTATCTGAAACTCATTGTTAGCCATTATTGTGTGTCCATTTCACAGACAGAGACACTGAGGTTAAGTTGCTTACCAGAACACCATGGCAGCAATGTCTCCTGCAGCAAGCACATTCTTGGGAGGGAAGAGAATCAGAATAATGTGAAAAGACATATGGGCTGTCTAGTAATTAAGGAAATAGAAATTAAAGCAATGATGAGATACTATTTTACACTTACAAGATAAGAGAAAAAGATTAATAATACCAAATGTTGGAGAAGAGGCAAGGAAATTAGAACTCTCACTTACTATGGTAGGAATGCAAAACGAAAGATGCTACTGTCCTCCAGATATGTACTCTAGAGAAAGTCACACATGCGTCCCAGGGACACATGGAGAAGGACATTTGCTGACTGGAAATCACCAAAATGCCTATCATTAGGCAATGGATATGTTATAGGAGACTGCCTGCTACTTCTTGCTTCTTTTTTAAAATGTTTAAAGCAGAAATGATGAAAAATATAACTAGTGTTTATCATTTTTGTTTTTATAATCTGATTTTTCAATGTATTCAAAAGTACATGTAGTACTTTACCGAAGTTAAGCTTAGGGCTACTATAGAAATGTTACCAACAACCCAGGAACCTTGGTCATATACTGATCCATAGTTGAATCTCAACTGGAACTTAGTTTGGGAACCCAAGGGTGGGGTCTTATAGAACACTGAAAAAGTTGAACCTCCAACAAACCCTTCCTGAGGTACCAGGAGGCTAAAGACATAGGCTCACTCCTTACTTGCCCTTGGGCACTCGTGATCTGATTGGGATCTAGGTCACAGACATGTATTAAGATCAAGGTCATTAACCTCTCCTTGGTGATTAGAAGTGGATGCTTTGAACATCAATCCCAATCCCATGTTCTGTGAGGAATCCAGTGGCTTTGCTGCAAATTCCCTTGTTCATCTCTGGCTGAGGTTCTCAGTTTCTGGTAAAATCTTGGATTTAAATCTACATCTTCAGTCCAGGTCTTTATCTCTGCTGTTGGGTTCACCCAAACATGGAAACAGCCCCTGTGACTAGATTTTCCCTTTACACTTCAGTGTACAGAAAGCCAAGATCATGAGAGATCCAGAAGAATAATGCCACAGGCTTCTAAACTGAAGAGATCTGATTGAAATGGGAGGAACTGACATTGGAAATGGGTCTGCAGAAAAAATGGTAGAGACAGAAGACCCCAGGTAGTGTGAAAGGTTATTAGGGGACTAGCAGATCGAGCGGTCCAGCAAGAACAGTGGAGCTAGAGCTGCAGAGGTAGCCTGGGGCTAGCCCCTGGAGAGCCTTTAATGCCAGGCTAAAGGGGCATCCCTGCTGGCAGTGCCAGGCTAAAGGGGCATCCCTGCTGGCAGTGCCATCCAAGCAAAGAGCTTGTTCACACATAAACTGGCTAACATGTATCAACCTTTGTGCATCTATGATCCCTCATCCAGCCACATGCTGGGCCACGGACCCCCTCACCTGAAGGGTGACTACACTCCTCCCACCCGCCATTGATCACATAAGGGGAAGACACATCCCCGTCAGTCTTTCAGGAGCAGGACTGGTAGAGTGCTTGCCTGTTGTGCATTAGGCCCTGGATTCCAACCCCAACACTGGTAAGGGCAAAGGGGGAATAGGAACCAGGAGCAGATTTCTCTCCAGACTCCCATCATCTTGCTGTCCTGCATTGTGTAAGCTGCCGAAGTTCAAAGACTGCATTTGGCTGCTTACACCGCATGTGGCTCTGTCCTTGGGTTGCTGAGGCTCTAAACTGCATCACTTGTCTCTCTCCTTTATTAGCGAGAACCCCTTTGATTGCAAGTTACAGAAAACGCAACTCATAGAAGCTAAAGGAAAAAAAAAGAGGGGAAATTAATCAGCTCAGGTAACTGGAAAGTTCCATGCAGTTCAGGATTCAGGAGTTTAATCAATGTCTTAAAAACTTGATGCCTCTCCTCACCCTGTGCTGGCTTCAGCTTCAGGGAGGTTTTCTCCATACAATGGGCCTGATCTCTCCTCCCCAGGAGACCCCTGTAGGAAAGGTCCATTAAAAGCCTTAGATGATACCCTGTTCATGTGTCCACCTCTGAGTCAATCTCAGGGACTCAGGGACTGAGTGTACTGTGCAGACCTGGGCCACATGCCTGTTGTAGATCCTGGGGTGGAACAGGATCATAGAGACTGAAAGTAGAGGCAGAGGGATTCTTCAAAGACAATGAATATTATGCAAAGAGATCTGCATCTTCAATGCAATCTCTATCAAATACCAGTGACATTTTTCATAGAAATAGAAAAATAATCCAACAATTTGTATTGGAAGCACAGAAAACCTCAAATAGCCAAAGCAATCTTAAGTAAAAAGAACAGAGCTGGAGGCATCACACCGACTTCAAAATATACTACAACCCTACATCAACGAAAATAGCATGGCACAGGCATAAAAACAGACATGAAGACCATGGAACAGAATAGAGAGCCCAGAAATAAATCCACACATTTATAGCCAACTGATTTTCAACAAAGGTGCCAAGAACACACAATGGAAAAGGACAGTCTCTTCGATAGTGTTGGAAAAACTAGATATTCATGTGCAAAAGAATGGAATTAGACCCTTTCTCTCATCATATTAAAAAAAATAAATCAACTCAAGGCTCAAGAGGTTGAGGCAGGAGGATCGCAAGTTCAAGCCCAGCCTCAGCAACTTAGCAACACCCTGTCACGAGATGAAAAAGGAATGGGAATGTGGCTCAGTGGTTAAGTGTCCCTGGGTTAATACCACCACCCTCCAAATCAACTCAAATTACATTAAAAACTTAAATGTAAGACTCAAAACGATAAAAGTAGTAGGAGAAAACAGAGGGAAAGCTCCATGACATTGGCTAAGATTTTTTTTAAAGGAAGTCCTCAAAAGCACAGGCAACAAAAGCAAAAATAGACAAATGGGATTATATCAAAATCTTTTAACATAGCAAAGGAAAGAAACAAGAGAGTGAAGAGACATTAAAGAATAAAAGAAAATACTTGCAGACTACATATCTAATGAGGGGTTAATATTCAAAATACACAAGGAACTTAAAAAACTCAACAACAACAACAAAAAAATCAAATAAATGGTTTAAAAATGGTCAAAGACCTGAACAGACATTTCTCAAAAGAAGACATACAAATGGCCAACAAGTAAGTGAAAAAATGTTCAACATTACTAATTATCAAAGAAATCAAAATCAAAATCACTAGGCAATGTCACCTCACTCCAGTCAGAATGACTATTTTCAAAAAGATAACAAGCATTCTTGACAAAAACGGAGTGTATTTCAAAATAGCTAGAAGAGAGGATCTTTTTTAAAAAAAATAGCACTTATTGCCAGGCGTGGGGGTGTGGAGGCATGTGCCTGAAATCCCAAGCACTCAGGAAGCTGAGGCAGGAGGATCACAAGTTCAAGATCAGCCTGGGAAACTTAGTGAGACCCTGTCTCATACAAAAATAGAAAGGGCTAGGGATGTATGTCAGTAATAAAGACCCTAGAATCAATACCAAAACAATAAAAATAATAGCTATTAATTCACTTCTTTTTTTTTTTTAATTTATTTAGAGATCAGATCAGAATGACCTCAAACACCTGAGCTCAACCAATTCTCTTTCCTCAGCCTCCCAAGTAGCTGGAAACACAGGCAAGTGCTACTATGTCCAACAAAGAGAGGATCTTGAATGTTCTCACCACAAAAAAAAAGAAAAAGAAAAAAATTAAGGAGATGGTGATGATAAGTACCCTGATTTGATTATTATACAATGGATACATGCATTCAAACATCATGTTGCATCCCCCAAAATATGTATAGTTTTTATTTGTGGACCAAAAGGAAAAGAAAAGAAAAGGGATGGAGGGACATAGTTGAGTAGTTGAGTGTTATAGCAACAGCCTAGCAGGTCCTGGGTTCAATCCCCAGCACCACAACACACACACACACACACACACACACACACACACACAAAGAGATGCCCCTAATCTAAAGTAGGAATGCAAATGGGGAAAAGTGATGCAGTCTGCTTCACTGTGTGCTCCCAAGCTTGGGGAAAGTCCAGCACAGGACTGGGGACATATTCATACTTGGTGAATGTTTATGGATGGGTCGGTGAATAAGACATCCATCTTGTCCCCTAGGTCCTCTGTGTCCCCTAGCTCTACTTGAGATGTTTGGCCACAGCTGACCAGGCAGCCAGCCTGTATGTCCCAGAGATGAGGTTCCTGGCATGCATGGGAGGTACTGGGAGATCCTGGTGTAAAAATGCTGGCCATGCTCGTGTGAATGGTAGGGACTGACACCAGGCAGCCAGAGGCAACTGGCTTAATTAGGAAGCAAGGGGGCTATCTCTGCCAGGGCCTGGAAGGGGAATCCAAGATCTGGTGCCATCAGCTTGCTTTAGCTCAGCTCAGGTATGGAATCTTCCACCAAGAGTCCTCACAGGCCAAGTCTAGGGGCTTCCCTGAGCCCTTCAGCCCCATTTCCTGCAGCCTCAGTGATGGGAGGAGGAGGAGGTTTACCAGGCAGCAACTTCCCTGCCTTATCTTGCTGGAAACTGGAAGTGGGGGTCGAAGACATCATGGATTGCAAATTCCCAGACCTGGAAAACTTCACCTACCAATCTGTTGGCTTTTTCTAAGTCTGGCGACCCCAGAACTGCCTTACCAAAAGGCCTTGAAAAAGTCAGAAAACAAAAGACTGAAAAAGTCTCTGGATGCAAGAGTGAAATAGAGAGTCATGAATATGGTAAGTCATCTTATTAAAATTTGCTGATTGATTGATTATAGGCTTGCTAATCTCCTGGATTCAAATTTACCTGAGGAATATGTGAAAACTTGTGAATTCTAGTCAAATATTGTAGAACACTACCTAACTTGTGTTCTTTAAAGTGACTTACCCAATAATTTCTGGCTTTAAATTCTACATGAATATTTCATAAATATCCCATACATTTAATATTTTAACAATTTTACATCATATCTACAGTACTTTAGTACCTGACTTGTATATTTATGTGACTATTGTTAGAAGTGACTAATTGGGTTTGATTAGCTCCGTCATTAATATTCTGTCCATAATTTAACATGCTTCAATAAAATACCCTAAAGCAGTGTAATGATTAGATTTCAGGAATATGTGTTTTGCAATTAAGTTCCTCTTGATTTTGATATGCAGATGAAGAAATGGTGGTCTCATTTAAAAAAAAAACTGCCCTTATTAACTCAGCAGTATACTCTGAAGATTAGGTAAGAAATCCAAGATTTTCTCTTTGTATATGCTAGTTAAAATGTATTTCAATCAAGCCTATGTGGGCAAATCAGATTTGATTAGTTTAAGTTCACAGTCATTCTATCTAAATGAATAATGTGTCACCTAACATTGCAAAAATTTGATTAATAGTTTATCAGTTAATTAAAAACGAGGTTTAATTTTTCTTTTTTAGGAAAATGCAAGGTAGATATTCCTTGTGTTCATCATAAATGCAAATTATTTCAGCTTGAATCTATTGTTCCTTTTTTTGCTTCTTAGCCAACTGGCAAGAAAATAAAGCTCTTAGAAATATCTCTGGGAGGGAGGAGTAGTGAAACTTTCTTGCTCCCACCAGTGGCTGTCATTTGCATCCTGGCTGCGGAGAGATTGTTCTGGGTGGAGCTGGTTCCCTGGGCCTTAGCTTCTCCAAGCATCTTGCCTCTTTGCCCTGCCCTTCTCCCTCATCTCCCATGCAGTCATTGGCCATAAGAATTTCCAAAGTGACAAATTTTGTTACCTTGCTCAGTTTAATTTATCTGTGGGATGGGAACCAGGGAAGCAAAGGAGCCCTGTCCCCCAGGAAACTGAAGCCTGATATGAGAGCTAAAGACCACCAATTCTCTCCTCTCTTCCTGGGGACAGGTTATTCATGACCAGTAATTAGGACATGGGTACCTCCTTTGCAGAGGATGACCTCCTCACTGAAAGGCTACTAGACACACTGAGCAGGCTCTTCCAGGCTCTGTAGGGTCACTGTGAAGCAGGGAAGGGGAGAGAGCCAGTACAGTACACAGCACATAAGTGAGCAGGCATTGCTGATGGCCCCTCCATTTGCAGGGACCCATGGGAGACCGAGCTGACCCAGCCTTGAGCATCCTGAGGGCAAGCCAGAAAAGCTCTTTATCCACCAAGTTCCCTCCACCATTGACTAAAGGTGTTCCCCAGGGCACTGACTCTTGGTGTTTCCTACACATTCTACACACAAGCAGAGCAGGCTTCTGCACTTGAGCTTGTCCCCAAACAGAGTGCCAGACCCTTGCTCAGTTGCATACAAGGGAGCAGTGAATTCAAAGGAATATGGGTAGGACAACCCAGAGCCTTCTACATGGGTTCTATGCTAATGTGGCCAGTTCTAAGCACTACCCTACATTCATCTTGAACTTTCAGAGGATCTTCCTTACTGTCATTTAGTGTTTATCAAGAACAACAAATTCTTTGCTGGGCACAGTGGCTCATGCCTGTAGTCCCACCTACATGGGAGGTTAAAGCAGGAGGATTGTCAGTTCAAGGTAGCCTCAGCAACTTAGGAAGACTATATCTCAAAATAAAAAATAAAAAGACTGGGGATGCAGTTCAGTGATGGAGCAAACCTAGATACAATCACTAGTACTTCAAGGGGGAAAAAAAAAAACCCAAAAGCTTAAATGGGGAACCAACTGAGCCCCAGCACCATTGTGGGTGCTACTGCTGTCAATTTGCATTCTAGAAACAAGAGATAGCACAGGTGTGTTAAATGTGAGGAGGATAATGTGGCAGGGGGATTTCTTTAGCCTCCGTGGTCAGGGAGGGCTTCTCAGAAGTTCCCTTGAGTTGAGACTTAAAGGATGAAAATTGACCTGCCGCATAAAGATCTGGGGAGATGTTCCAGGTATAAAGTAGAGCAAGGGTCACAGTTCCAAGTCAGGAATGAGTTTGGTGTGTGAGGATTGAGAGATAGTATCTGTGACAAAGTGGAGGTGACTTTGGAAGGGAAGATAGGGTCAGATGACTGAGGGAGGCTGGGCACAGGGGATCAAGCCCACCTTGCCTGAGTCCCTACGGAACTCTCCACAGAGTGAAACCGGAAATCCCCTGAAAGTGCCTTGACTCACACACTGGGACAGTATATGGTGTTTAGGGTCGCTGGCTCCATTTAATAAATCTCACATATACTTGAGTTTGAGAACCTCTACCTGGACTGAACAATGTCTGGAAATTAATGATCTATTCCAGTTCCCTGGTAGTGAACCAGAGGGGGAGATTGAGGAACAGCAGGGTATTTAATACTTTTTTTAAAACATAGAAGCTTCCTGGCCCATACATAATAAAAACAAATTGGTATGCTGTCCAAGAGTGTGGGCGCAATAATGTCCCAGCCAGGAACTGGCCTGTAGTTGTGTTTAGTTAAAGTTGACGGGGTTTGCAGCTAAATCTTTCTATGTCACTGTTGTCTGGAAAATTCTGGAAAGAATCTTGGTGACCTGTCACCTGTTTTCCTAAGTTGACATTTCTATCCTGCCACACTGAAGAGGTGTGTATCTAGACTGCAGCCTCCTGCTCAGGACCCCTCAGGAAGCATTGCCTGGCCTGGGTTTGGGTCCTGCAGTCAGCATGCAGGTCAAATGCATGTCTGACATGGGCCCCGTACACAGGTCAGACCCTGACTGGTGTGGTATGTGCCACTATTCTGGAGAGTTTGAGGAAGAGGTAAGCCACAAGTATTTTAAAGACCCTGTGCCAGAATCATTTAAACTGCAAGTCATCTCAAACCATCCCTCCCAGCTCCTATGCAACCCTCAGGCTATCAGGGGGAGGGACTGCTTCTCAAGGAGACCAGTCCAGCAAGGAGGCCCTGGTCTGCGGTTGCTTCTGACTGCCTCCCACTGTCCATGATACACCCCATGCAGGGTGTGTGCCCTGCTTCCCCAATGTAGCCACCTTAGCCAGCACACCACACACCACTTGCCAACCCCTAGGGGTTACCAGGAGCTGCAGATCCTCTGGCTCCCTGGGTCTTTACCTCAGCAGGGAGTCAGGATTATTTCTGCCCCTTCTACTGCTATGGGCAAGGCCAAACCATGGCAGTCAGAGAACCATTCGGCTGGGCCACTATATCCTGATGCACTGTCAATGCAGATTGTTGTCACTGTGGCCAGTGAGGGTTTCTAAGAGTCTGCATGTTTGTCTACGTTAAAGCATTTACTTGCCACATATAAATGGTTATGTTCACCACAATTGTGTACCTTGCTTTGACATTTTTTTAATGAATTAATATACTGGAAGTGATTCAGTGATTCTCCTAACCCTTCAGAGGCCACGTGCTGCAGTCAAGGGCTGGAGAAGGGGACTTTTCATAGGAAAAGAGGACCCTAACTGGCCAAGTTAAGACCATATCCTAAGCTAGCATCAAGCACAAGGTACCACCTACGCACATGAACTGACCACCTCCTATCAACTTATTTTATCCTCACAAAAGGTTAGGGGTATTCTTATATCCCCATTTTATAGATGAGGAGACTGAGGTGTGGGGCAGTTGTACATCTCCCTCAACCTCACACAACCAGCAATGGGAAGAGGAAGATTCCAGCACTGGAAGCTAGCTTTAGAGTTCACATGCATACCCTCGCTGCTGTACCATCTCTGAAGTCATGACAACCACTCTGCACTTACCCAGTCCACAATGAAGAATTTCACATCTTGTAAGCAAAAGAGGAACTTTTGTTCTCATTTTACAGATGAGCAAATGGAGGCAAAGAAACTTCCCAGCATCCCTTAATAGTGGTAGGACCAGGCCTGGAAATGAGGGACCTGAATCCCAGTTCCAAGTTCCCTGCCCATGGCCTCTCAGCCCCAATTAACACTGATGTCTCATTTTCCAACCTGCAAGAAAGGCTCATACGTATTAAGGGCCAGACTCCCCTACTGTGGGAAAGAGGAGAGGAGACAAATTGTCAGTTTTGTTTTTAAGGGAAAAAAGAAAAGAAAAAAAGAAAAGAAAGTAAAGTGAGTTTTCACAGAACAAACTCCAAAAACAGCATCTCTCAGGCAAATTCAGGAAGGTCTCTGAGCATTTTGAAAAGTAGGACTTGATGGGTCCCAGGGATTCGTGAATATTGTAAAGTTTTGGTTTCCAGAGCAAGTTTTCCTGTATAAAAACAATACCAAAAAACTAACCCCAAATATCAGGGAACAGAGGTATTTAATTTGGATTTTTTCTATTTTAAAAGGAGCTATCTGAAAAGATGGTAGACTGGACCAGTTTATCTCTGGAGCATGGGACTGGACTGATGTCAGAATTACCAGATTTAAATTGGAGCTTCCCCCTTTGCTCCAGACCTGGCTGAGCACAGACCTGTCTGGCTCCTGTGAGACTCAGCTCCCAGCAGCACCAACTAATGAAGCCTTTATGGGCCATCTTGAATTCAGAGCACCAGCCTCACATTTGCAAGCCAAGTCTGCAGGTGACCAGAGCAGAGCTGCGCCTATGAATTGCTAACTCCCCATCTATTGGATGGCACAGGGGGGTAGAGGCAGTGCAGGGAGTCCCCTACCATCTCAGGCTCTACCAGAGCCTGGCCAACATGAGCTGCTTAAGGAGGGACTGCACTCTCAGATGAGGGCCAGGAGCAGCCATGTGTGAGCATCTGAGGGCACGATTAGTCCCGCATCTGCGGCCTCCTTTTTCTGGTTGGCTGGTCCCCAAGACTAAGCAAGGCCCCTTCTCCCTGCCAGCAGGGCAAATGCTGCTGAAGGAGGAATGGCAGAGGGTTTGGGGAAGTTAATAAAATGGTTTGCTATTTCTATAAATGTTGATTTGGTTCCTATTAGTTTTCACACATCATTCCATGGATACTTTTTTGAGCATCAAGAGTATACGAAGCTTGGGATGGGGAGGACAGAGAGCCCCACACTCTGCTAACACTGACACAGGCAGCTGCTACCTGCTTCAATCAGGCAAAGAGCTTCAGAGGTGGCAGAAGTGCCTTCTACTAGGGCTTGGGATAGCCATGCAGATGATTTAGCGCACTGTTCATTATCCATCAAAGTGTTTCCTCATTCCCCAAATCTCTTGACTTGTATGCTCATATCTCAGGTACAAGAAGTAAAATTGGGAGAGATTAAGGAATTTTCCAAAGCCATTCACTAAAAAGTAGTAAATCTAGAATTTGAACCCGTAGCTAATGCTCTATACTACTCCTCTGTAGCTAGGCCTATGTTTGGGAACCCTAAGACCAGGAATCTGTGTAAATAACACAGGGACAACTGAAATGAACTCTTGGGATGAAAGTGTCAATCCTCTGTTGGATGGAGCTGGGTTGATGTGAAATAGTCCTTTGAGCTACCCTGCCCATCCCCGTCCTCCCCCAAATCTGAAATTGGACATTGCATACGGGACACTGTGACACTGTGGAGATGCAAGCCATTTCTTATGGATGACAATGAGCATTTATTACTTGTCTGCCTGTAGCCCAGTCCTGTGCCAAATGATGTGTGGCAGATGAGAAACCACAGCCCATCCCTGCCCCAGGGAGCTCAAATTCAACTTGGAAATTCAGGACTACAGGACAAAGCAGGAGATGATGAACATGCTCAAGCACCGGAGAGAATTTCCTGTCCTCTCATTTCTGCATTTTGTTTAGCTCACTGTGTTTCAGCCACTGGAGTCTACCCAAGGACTAGCCCTGGCAGCCTTGATGCTTCCCTCTCAGAGCTCTGGGCTATGTCTCTGATCTGCACGTAGGACATTTCACACCACAGCTCTCTGAAGGTCTGGCTCCCCAACTTCGTCCCATTTTGCCCCACTAGAGGTCAAGTCACCTGGGAGAAGTTTCCAGGGCAGGTTCTTCTTGGTTCCCCATCAGTGCCTTGACACCAGGGCCTGACACACTCACACCCACCCATTCAATCACTCAACAGATGCTTGTTGAAGGCCAACTGTGTTCCAAACTCAGAGTTACATGCTAGTACAGTTAAATGGGCTGTCAGGAAAGTCACTACTCAGGGTGTACATGCCCAGGGACTAATAGATGCTCACAAATTATCTGTCTTTACGAGCTGATGGTGTGAGGAGTGTGATAGTGACTGCAAAGAGACAGCAGCGAATCCAGCAAACAAACAAACAAACACTTAGCAATGAAAACCTATGATAACTGCTAGAAGGAAAAGAACAGTGTACCCTGAGAAAGAATAACCACGGAAACTAAGGTTGCACAGGAAGTGGATGTCAGGGAAGCCTAACAGGAGTGTGTATACACTCAGATACACTCCGGGCCTAATAGATACTCACAGCTTGATGAACAGTTTGAAAGCCATGGGAGGAAAGAAGGTAAGACAAGAAAAGGAAAAAGAGGCTCAAAGTGGAGGCAAGAGAGATTCAGACTGAAAAGGGTTTTATATTCAATATTCAAAACTCTTTCCAAAATTGAAGGACAGTGTAAAGATGACAAATATGTCCTAAACCAAGTGGGCCAGCCCAATTACAAAGTGATGTAGGTACACAGGGTTTCCAGGGAAAGGTAGGAACAGGTCAGTTCCAGGAGGAAGTACCATGGACTTTAGCTCACTGAAGTCTCTTGTATCATGTATGGCCCATTTCCACCTGAGAAATAGAATATTAGGGCATTAAAATTACAAAAGGGCCAAATTGCCCATCTGCCTCTAGCAGAATCCCCCTGGGTTATAGTAACTATGACTCCAGTCCCTGAGTGCTGATAACCAAGCAGACTGAAGGCCCCCGTGCCCAGGATGCCCAAACTCTGCTTCTTCTGGAGCCTCCTCAGCCAGAAGCAGTGCTGGGTTTAGGAATGGAGTGAGCCGTCAGGGTCCACAGCTCCTTAGAGGGGTCAGTTAGGGCAGCAGAGAGGAGGACCCAGGGACTCCAAGAGTGATATCAGAACTCATAGTCATGAAAGGCTCAGTTGTCCTCAGAGTTGGTTTCTTTCCTAATTTCTCCCCAGCCTTGTCAAAGGTGACAGTAGCTCCAGACTGAGTGAGCCTTCCCACAAGGATAGATCCTCATTAAGTAGTTCCCTCCACATCCTGGGATCCATTCTGATTGGTTCAGCCTATCACACTGCCCAAACCAGAGCCAAGCATGGTGGCCCGCCTGTGGTTCAAGCCTCTCATTGGCCAGTCACATGCTCCATTCCCCACTGAGGCACAGGTTACCTCCATCCAAATCACATGGATTGCCAGTGGATGGTGGGTCCCCCAAAGGAAAAACAGGTGCCTTGGAAAAAAGAAAGAATAAAGTCATCCAGTATAGCAGGGATGAGGGATATTAAGGGAGAAAATCAAAACCACAATGGAAAGAAAGTCTCGGAAGGGAAGTATTAAAGTTCAAAGATGGATCCTCCCCCAACAGATCTGGAAGGGTGTTACCAAAGGGGTGACATCTGGTTTTAAGGACTGGCAGTTCTTGTGAATGGTACCCACTAGCCCGTTTTCTACTCTGTTCTTTTGCTCTTCTGCAGGTGCCTTTTTCTTAATTACACCCAGAGAGCATAGGAAAGTGGATGCCAGCGATATTTATTTTCTGCTCTGAGCCCAGCACAGGTAACTCACCAGGGGCATCTTTCTTAATGAGGGAAGAAAAATGTCAGAACAGCGATCAGCCACGTTGCACCCAATGGACTTAAAAATAAGCAAAAATAACATGAAAATTCATTTTGCATTAGCTGGCTGTATATATCACTCTAAGATTAGGAGAGCAGGGCTTTCTTTGTACCATGGTGAGATCTGTTACTATGGGTTCCCTCACAAGTGGACATTCCTCCTAGAGAAGATATTCATTCTGTGGATTATCTTATTCAATTTTAAAACCAGAGCTGAAACTGGAGGCCCAAGCCCACATCTGTTCCAGAGGAGGTGCCCGAGCTCCACCTGGTGTCCCCAGTCTGTACCCTCACCCTTTCTCTATGCTGTCCCCTCTTCCCCCAAAAAGGTTAGACCTTTTATGCATGTTAAGGAGGAAGGGCCAAAGTACATAGCACTTAATAATATCAGCAATGCTCTGTGGCTTCATTATCCTTGGGCAATCCTGTGAGATATGAATCGCCAATGCAAGAAGAGGAAACTGAGGCTTATCCACTCAGATGGGCTTCTTCACTATGCAACATAGTCTTCCTATCTGTTTTGTCAGGAGATGAGACTGAGCCCTTCATTGCTATAAACATACCTGGGGCCTAGCCAAGAGCCTGGGCTGGCATGGTGACCCTGCGTGAATCCTGTCCAATGACTGTTAAATGGGAGACCAAGTGAATGGGTTACTGAGTGAATGGGTTGTGGGCACACCCCTCCTGCCTCCTAGGTATGCTAGCACCCCTAAATCATTTCTTTGGCTGGGCACACGGTAGGGCCTGATGGTGGCCATAGGGCTGCCAGGAGCAGGAACTAACTCCTCCTTGCTAATTCCAGGCCAAAGCAGGGTTAGGGATGAAAGAAGGTAGATGAGGAAGTACTTGAAGTAATGAGAAGAAAGTAATCGTGATTGGTTTAATTTAGAGCAGCTCAGAGAAGGAAGAGCTGAGAATCAAATGAAGCCATCCCCAGGGCTTCACAGCTCCCCCTCCTCTGGCAGTGGCAGGCAACACTAGAGTCCTCTGGGGCTGGGAAAGGTGGATGGCACCCACCCCCACCTCCTCTGCAGCACAGGGAGTGGGGAGGAGGTCATTAGAGGGAAATAGAAGTGAGGCAGTGAGAGACAGAGATGGGGAGAGAGGGAGAGAAAGAAACAGTGATGGCACAGAGGCAAAAGGAAGCTAAGGCGGTGGGGAGGGGCCGAGAGAGGGAGCTGTCCATCTCCCCCCAGCCCTGCACACTCCTCTGCATCCTTCTCTGCCTGCTCTGTGTCCCTTTCCCCACGGAAAAGATATCCCCATGTGGACACTTCATTCTGCTTTCTGAGTGTGTTGACCCTGGCAGGAGACAGGGTGGGGAAACAGAAGAGTGTAGTTGGGGTCGCCATTCCCCAGGTCCCTATTCCAGAGGTCACTGATCCTCTACAGCCACCTCAACCTACAGATTTAGGTAGCAACTCCTCCCCTGGCTCTGCAGCCCTAGAATGAGAACAGCCATTGCATCTGTGCCCAGAGGTACAGCCCCTTCTTTCAGGGTCCCTCTTTGTAAATAATCCCTTATACTCCTGCTGGGTCCTGGATGATACAGGACTTCCTGAGCTTCTAAGCCTGAGGGGGAAAGGACCCCTAGGTGGAGAATAGAGGCCATTGCCTGTATAATACAGGCTGTACACCCCTCGAAGATCAAAGAGCATACTTGGAAGCAGAGCACAGCTTCCCCAGCCCTTTTAAAGTTTTAATTTTGAGACAGGGTCTTGCTTACTTGCTGAGGCTCTCACTAAGTTGCTGAGGCTGGCATAGAACTTGCGGTCCTCCTGCCTCAGCCTCCCAAGTTGCTGGGATTACAGGTGTGCACCACTATACCCAGCCATGTTCTCTTTTGGAATGCAGCAGCCAGCATAGACTTCTCAGAAGGACCCAGCTTTCTCTACCCACCTGAACACCCACGACTGGCTGTTTGATGAGTGTGTCTCCAGGCTCTATTGCAGCTGTCCCCAGAGGACAGCTCTCAAGATAAATAAATAAAGCCTTCGCTGACTGTACATGCTGGTGTCCAGGCTCCAAGGTCTATTTTTAGAATGTAGGACAACTTTCTCCCAGAATAGACAAGACAGCTAATCCAGGAGGGAGGCTAGAGAGAGATGAAGACATTGAGTCTAGATATGAATTAGTCGTGAGTATATTATTTGAAGAAATGTTGAACAGCTAGGCAAATATTTGATACCTTTGAATTGGAGCCTGCTTTTTTCACAGACCAAGCAGCACTAGCAGCTGCTTGAGACATCTTGCTTCCTGGAGAATGTACCTGGCTGTCACACCCAGTTCTGTGGGCCACCTCTTGGTGCATACTTAGAGGTAATTAAAGCTGCATGACTCCTGAAATTAAGACCCAGCCTGAGTCTCAGGGACAGTAGATCCGAATAACTTTTTTTTTCTTTTTTAAGGGGCATTTATTTTCCTCAAATCTACCATCATCTTATAAGAGATATAGGGTCTCTTTTTGAAAAGTGTCAGAGAAATAACCCCTGATTTGGACTTTCAGTCTGTGACTCTGGAGAGAAGTTTCCCAGAAAAGTTAATCAGGCCCCTGTATCCCAGAAAACGAGTCTTGCCCATCAAGCTTGAGGCCAGGGGAAGACCCTCCGGGTTTGGGCACAACTGCAAGACTTTACAGATGGGCAGGTTTGGGGAACTTGCAGGTGGAAGGCCCTGGAGACCCATGATGCCAGGTAGACCTGTCAAAAGATGGCTCAGTCATCTTTTTACCTCATATAGGAATGGAGGCAAGCCCATTGGCATCCCCAATTTACAGATGAAGAAACAGAAAATCCATGATATGGTCAGCATTTTGCCCTGGTGAGAGTCTGAGGTGGTCCCCATGGGGTTTTACGGGAGCAACAACTAAGTATTAGGCATACTCTTGCCATGTGCCTAGAGTTTCACATGCGTTTGACCAGGCAGTTGTTGCAAAGCCTCCAGGAATGCACTTCTACCAATGCCAATTTACAGATGAGAAACCTGTCACAAACCACCCAAGTGGGGTGTGGTGAGCCTGCACCCGAGCGCTAAGCATTGTGCACGCTTCCCCTTGAGGACATCTACCACTCACGTTCTGCTTGGAAAATCCCAAGCAGTAACAGAGGTGGAGGCCTTGAGCTTCCTGGCAATGTCGCGCTGGTGTGAGAGGCTCTAGGTGGGATATTCGCAAACCCTGGCCCTGCGTCCTGGGCCCGGCCTCCCCGCGCTGTGCCGCAGCTGCCCGAGAGCCGCCACCAGATGGCAGCAGACGCCTTGCGATCCGGCCGCCGGAGGGAGCTGGGCCAGGGCACCGGCCTGTGGAGGCCACCCGCGGCGCGTCCCTGGGAGCAGGATTGCGGTCTACCGGACCAGAGCCGCCCGCAGCCTGGAGCTCTGGACACGAGAGTCAGCCCCGAAGCCCCCGCCGCTTCCTTCGGTCCGCCGCCTCATGCTGTTCCTGGCGCTAGCATGCTGATTGGCTTGGGCTGAAGCTGGGGGAGCCCGACGAGCAATCAATCCCCGCGGAGACCAGGCACGAGGCAAGGACTCCGGGAGCTGCAGGAGAGGCTCGCCTGCCCGCCAGCCGCCCCTGGGAGCACTCCCCCCACCCCCTGGCCAGCCCATCTCATACACCGCTGGTTTCATGCTTGAGGGGCAGGGGGTGGACGGGAAATCTGTCACTTCACTCGACCTCCAAGGAAATTGGCCCAGACTAGTGGCAGATGGTAGAGCGCGACCCTGCCTGAGGTCTCCCGGCTCCAAGCTCAGGCTGGGCTCCTGTCGAACTTCACACCCGATGGTGCGCCCAGATCCGGCCAGACTGCTGGAAATGATGCGCTTAGCCAAGAGTGGATGCAGGCCCCATAAGCAGTCATGAGCACATTCTGAGCTAACTTGGGTGGATTCTGTGGAAGTCTGGGATGCAGAAAGAGAAAGGGAAAGCCAGGCTCCCACCTCAATCAGCTGGAGATCTGGCCATTTGCCATCCAAAGCAATGCACTGTCAATACAGAACTGACCTGGGGCAAGGGTTAAATGATCCTCTGAGACAGGGAACTGGGGCCCGAAAAGTCAGGGGTGCCCAGGACCCTCTAGCCTGACTCCATTATACAGATTGGGAAACTGAAGCCAAGAGGAGCCACAAGCGCTCTGGGAGTCCAAGCAGAAGTGGAGGCGAGCCAGAGAAAGTGAGCAAGTGAGCGGGGCAGCTTCTGCTCTAGCCTTTTAAGGAGTTAAAACATAAAGTGCCTCAAAGTTAGCGTTACAGAAACCATTAATAAGACCATCTCAGGTCATGCCATAGAAAGCCCACCTGGCCTTGCACACTTGTGCCCAGTCCTTGCCTCCCTTCGTTGCCCTCAACCTGCAGCCAAGGCTGCCCAGGGATCCGTTGGAGGACACCAGAGAATCATGTCCCGCCAGCACCAGCAGCTGCCACATACCCCCAGACTTTAGGGCTGTCCGAGTCCAGCCCATCAGCCCAAGGCCTAGGATCAGAAGCTAAGGCTTTACTGGCAGCCCATGCTGGGAGCCTGTTGTGTGAATTCTGCAGTTAAACACATTTATTCTCTAGTCCTTAGCAAAGAATAAACATGAAGTAAAACAATGCAGTGGGCTCTGAGTATCTTAGTTCATCTGTGGATTAAACCAACTGCAGATGGAAAATATTCCCCCCGACTTCATCTGTACTGAACCTATACTTTTTTCTTGTCATATTCCCCTAAATAATACAGCAGAGAAACCATTTTCATTGCATTTGCATTGTATTAGGTATCAGAAGTTATCTAGAGATTAAAGTATAGGGGAGGAGACACAAAGGTTATAGGCAGATACTGCACCATTATATGAGGAATTTGGGGAATTTATTTAAGGGATCTTGACATCCCAGGATGGTCCTGGAACCAATCCTTCACAAATACTGAGGGACCACTGTATAATGAGGGGAAATAATACAAAAGACAATGAGGCAGAGTTATCTGGTTCTGTCACTGCTCTTCTGCACTAGGTCACTTTGCCTCTCTGGGTTTCCCTGAATCACTGGTGAAACTGGAATATTACGGCACACTCACAAAACTCTGGTGGGCCTGAAAAGGGAGGAAGCATGGCACAGGGTGTGGAAAGATGGAGGGCATGGGTTTTCAGGATCTCAGCCCCATTAGGGTCTTGCCCCAGGGCATGGCTGCCTTTGTCTTATTTTTTTTTTTCCAATTCACCAGCATTTTACTTTATTGTATTTTATTGTGCTTATTTCATTGTTTTTACTTTCTTTTTCTGAGCACCCAACCATAATGCTGACCCCCATCCTGCACAGTCCTGCTCTCCCATCCCCAAATCTTGAACAGTCTTCAGTTTGTGGGATCCCGAACCCTTGGTTCTTTCGGTTAATCTGATCTGCCCCTTGCTTCAGGACTAACCCAAAAGCTCAGCCCTCTGTGATCTGTCCCTACTCATTTTCTCAGCCTCACTCACCAGGCCTCCTTGTCTAACAAACAAAGGGCTGCCTACAGATTGAAAAAAAAAAAAAGCCAAAGCCTAATAGAAAAATGAACCTAGATGGGACCAGAAATTCATAAAAGGTGAGCTGCAGATGTCCTATAAACATGTGAGAAAACCCTTGACATCTCTAAGAGTCAGGAATATTCAAATGAAGACAGCACCCACAACTATAATAAAAATTCAAAAGAGCAAGGATGTTTGGAGCTAATGGGGAAGTAGACAGCTACCCCAGACACTGTTGATGGGAGGGTAAATCACTACACATTTTGCACAGTAACTGAACATTATTTATTACAATTAAAAAACATGGCAGGAGACAGCTGGGGTTGTAGCTCAGTGGTGGAGCACTTGCCTAGCACATGTGAGGCACTTGGGTTCGATCCTCAGCACCACATATAAATAAATAAGATAAAGGTATTGTGTCCATCTACAACTAAAAAAACATGGCAGGAGAGTTTTGCATATTAACCCACATTTTCTTTTTCCCCATCTGTTATTTTCCCATCCCCATTCTCTCCTACTCTCCCCAGATGAGGCCATTTCTTGATCATCATCTCAGGAAAGAAGCCAGAGAAGGAAGGTGTATTACTGAGGGTTCTGTAGAGGAACAGAATCAATGGGAAGTATGATTATAAAAAGGGATTTATTAGATTAGCTGACACGAGCAGAGCTGGATATTCTACAATGGCCATCTGCAGGCTGGAGAGCTGGAGGAACCAGTAAGCTGATCACTCCAAGAGGCAGCAGCCCCAGAACAAGAGGGATCAACAGTGCTACCCTAGCCCAGGACCAGGGCTTCTGGAAAGTATCTGGAGAATCATTGGCAGAGTCCAGTTTGGAAGAGTGAAGAAGCGAGAGTCCGATATGCTCAGATGACCCATCGAAGCAGCATTGAGGAACCAGTTCAAGAAGAGTGGAGCTTGCATAAGTATCTGCTTCCTTATTCTTCCAACTTTTATTCCATCCAAGTCACCATCCTATTGGGTGGTGCTGTCCATGCTTAGGGAGGGTCTCCACTTCAGTTCACTATCCCACATTCCAATCATTCACAGACACGCCCTCATTGACACACCCAGAAGCCTCTTAATCATCAATATCCAATCCAATCAAGTTGATAATTTAAATTAACCATTATATATGGCTGCAAGTACTTTTCCAGCTTTAGAAAATCTAAGCCCTTAAGTGAAAAGAGAAAATGATTTGGGGAAACTTTATTTTTTTAATTTATTTTTTTATTTCTATTAAAAAATTTCTTTTAATTTTAGGTGGACAGAATACTTTTATTTTATTTATTTATATGTGGTAGTTTGAGGATCAAACTCAGTGCCTCACATGAGCTAGGTAAGCACTCTACCACTGAGCTACAAACCCAGCCCTGGGGAAACTTTAGACAAGAAGGAAGAGATTTAAGGAGAAGGAAGCTCCCTTCCTACCCTTCAGAGATTTCCTAGGTTGGGGGCCTTTCTGTACGAGGCATTGCTTCTCCCTGAAATGCTGGGCTGTGGCTGTGGGATGGCAAGAAGGCCTCTGGACCATCTCCCCAACCAGGCTCCCAACCCTCTCCATCCCTGAATCACACAGAGCTAGGGTTCAAGTACCCAGGAGCCAGCTACACTGCTGACGTCCAAAGGACCCATGATGGAGAACTACACATTCCCCACTACACCACAATGCCTGGGCATTTTTGAGGACCTGAGGTTAGACTTAAACTCAGAAGAACAGGAACCCTAAATTAGCTTTGGTTAACTAATTAAAATTAATCATTTATGAAACTGAAATAAAGTTTGAGTGGAAAGATGTTTTTCTCCCTTGAGCACCTGAGGGTCCCAACCATAGCACAGATCACTCCCTGACCCAATAATTTCACTCTCCAGACTCCAATGAAAGTATCAGCATACAAAAATATTAATGGAAGGATATTTCCTGAAGAAGTATGTGTTCTGGAACTAACCACTTAAACATCAATATGAGAAAATAAATTAAGGCTCTATAAAGCCACAGATAATTATCTTTGCATGTAGATGCTAAAGGTAAAACAAACAACACACAAACCCCCCACAAAACTGTTAAAAACAGGGCTGTGGCTATAGCTCAGTGGTAGAGCACTTGCCTTACACACGTGAGGCACTGGGTTCAATCCTCAGCACCACATAAAAATAAATAAAGATATTGTGTCTATCCACAATTAAAAATACATTTTTAAAAAAAACCTGTTAAATACAAAGAAATTTTGATACAGTTCTTATGTTCCAACTAACTATGCCCATATTGATGACTTTTCTCAATATCCACAATAAATGACTAGAAATGGAAATGGGGAAATAGCCAAGTACAATGTTCACAAAATCTAGAAAACTGTGAAGAACAAATTTAATAAGAAAAGCTCAGGGCAGGGGTTGTGACTCAGCAGTAGAGCGCTTGCCTAGCATGTGTGAGGCACTGGGTTTGATTCTCAGCACTGCTTGTAAATAAATGAATAAAATAAAGGTCCATCAACATCGAAAAAATGTTTTTTAAAAAACTCAGCTTTTTAAAGGAGATCAGTTAGATCTTATTGAAGAAAACCAAAGGCATTATTTTCAAGATAAAACATATTTCTGGATAGGAAGACTTACCAAAATAAAACATCAATTCTTCCCAAAATTATATTCAAAGCAATTGGAATTGTATTTGTCTCCTCCTTTTTAAACATAAGCCACTTGTTTCATTTTCTTCTCTTATTACATTAGCAGGTTTTCTGAAACAATGTGGAATAAGCCATCCTTCTAAAGGGCAGATCATTGGTTGCCATGTCAACTCTTCTATGGTTCTTGATCTGCTAACACATGAACACGTTTGTACCTCTTATTGAGTCAACCTGGGTAATGTATATTTTTCTAGAAATTATCCTTTTACTTTTTTGATTCTGAAGATTGAAACAAGGTCTTGCACTTCCTAAGTACCTGAGCTACCACTGATCTACACCCCTACCCCCTGTAACTACTTTCTTATTTCTAACAGTGTTTTTGCTTTTTTCCTTTCCTTTAAAAAAAAATCACCCTTGAGAGGAGTCCATGTAATTAATTGTGCTTTTTTAAAGCATCATATTTGGGTTCATTTTCATTGTTTTCTGTCTCATTATTTGCAACATTTACCTTTATTAATTCCCTCCTACTATATGTGTCCTTTTGTATTATTCTATTTCCAATTTCCTAAATTAAATACCTAAGTGGACTTTTCTCATGTTTTTTAATGACAAAATAATTTATGTACTGTAAATTTTCCTCTGATTGCAGCTTTACCTATGTCCTTTAGGTTTTGATCTAGAAGTTCTCCTTAATTCCTTTTGTGACTTAATGTTAAGAAAGAGGTTAACTCCCTAGTATTACAGGAGTGTTTCCTTAATGATTTGAGGGAAGATTGTTTTTTTAAAACCTGTTGCCTTCTGTTTTTGCTGGGATATGATCAGAGAATATAACATGTAGAACCTTGATTTCACTCAAATTGTCTAAGATTGCTTGTGGACAAGAACATGCTTGATGTTTGGGAACATAAGAGGAGAAGGGATATTCTCTGTTTACAGAATAAAACTGATAACAATTAAACTAAGTTCCTAACTCTACTGTTCAAATCTTGTCTACTAAGATCTTCTGTTTTCTGGGAGATACAGGACATCATCATTATCCAAGAACACCTGTATTAGAAGAAAAAAAAATACACTTTATAATGAATCCACTGAGGGAAGGGCAAAATTTCATTTATAATGTAAAAAGGCTTTATTGGTATTATATGCTGAGAGGTAAAGCTAAATATTATAAAAAGTAATTCTCCAATATTACTGAAATTTAGGTTAAATGTAAAAATGTAATAATTTTTAAAACAAATATAAATTCAGGATACTTTCCCATATGTATGTTATACTTTTTATTTTTAAGTTTTTACTTTGCATAAAAGCAATAAATCTCAGCTGGAAACAGTGGTACACACCTGTAAGTCTAGCAACTCAGGAGCCCGAGGCAGAAGCATAACAAGTTTAAGGCCAACCTCAGTAACTCAGTAAGGTCCTAAACAATTCAGCAAGACCCTGTCTCAAAGTAAAAATAAAAAGGCTGGAGATGTGGCTCAGTGATTATGTGCCCCTGGGTTCAATCCCCAGGATCATCATCATCATCAACAACAACAACAACAACAACAAAACAATAAACCTCCTACTGACTTTCTGAAGTATAATTTATAAAATTGTGTGATAATGTGACAACCCTCAGTTTCACATTTGACTTTTGCAACACTATTATGTTTTGCAAAAGGGAATTTATGATTTTAGCTATTGTCTTAAGGGCCTCTCAATCCTTAGGAGTCAGGATTGTATTTGACAGAAACCCAATTTAGAAACTTAAACAAGATAGGATCTTTTTTTTCTCAGATGATAAAAATATCCAAAGGCAAACAAACGAGCCAGTTCTGTTGCTTATGGAAAGAATTGCAAATTCAGCTCCTCCAGTTCCTGGCTCTGCTCTCCTTGCCTTCTCAAGAAGGCTGCTGTACCTCCAGACATCATATCCACATTCTGATTCAAAGAAGCAGGCAGGACTCCACAAAAAAAGTTCAAGCCAGCTTAGTTTCCCCTTTACTCAACAAGAAAACAATTAGTTTCACAGAAGCCCCACAGCAGACTTAAATCTATCTCATTGGCCAAAACATCATCCCATGGCTATCCAAACTGCAAAGGAGTTTGGTAGGTAAGAATTTTTAACTGAGCACATCATCACCCTGCGCCAAAATGGGTTCCAGTCAGAAAGAAGAGAATGAATTTTGGATAGCAATTACAACTTCTGTCATAATAATAAAACCATTTAAAAATATTCCCTTTATATTTCTGGTAAGACTTCTCTGTTGTTTACTAATCTCTCTTGGTCAGTGATTTTGTATGTGACCTAGCAATTCTCCAATATATCTGTTTAAAACATCCTAAAATACTACTATTTTCAAAATTCATGGTTTCATTTGCAATTAATTTGGATTATTATGTGTTATGTGGTTATTTCTATAACCAATGAGAGGCTGACCATCGAAAGTATTGATGCATTTGCTTGGGATAGACGAGTAACATGGAGGGATGTTTGAGTAGACAATAATTTTGTAAAGGCTCAGTTTATTGATACCTGGATTCAGACGATGGCTAAACCTCTTATTAGCTGTGAAAATTCAGGCAATTTTTTCAACACTTCTATGTCTGTCTCTGTTTCTTCATTTGTAAAATGGGAAGGGTTTATCAGTCCTCTATTTCTGCAAAAGAAACCACTCCCAAATTTTTAAACAACCACTATTTTATTTTCTCATGATTCTATGAATCAACCATTTGGACTGAGTTCTGCTGGTCTTCATGCAGCCAGTCATCTGGAATTCAATCAGGACTGTCTGAGATGGCTCACTCACACATGACTGGTGTTTGGTCACAAGTCTTCAAAAGGCTGATCCCATCTTCTTTACATGATGGTGGTAATTTTTAAGTGTTCTAAGCAAGAATGCAAGCTTCAAAGTCTCTTGAGACCTGGTTCAGAAGTCACAAAATGTAGCTTCTACTACATTCCACTGTCAAAGCTAGTCACAAAGCCAGACCAGATTCACAGGATGGAAAAATAGATTTCTCCTCTTAAGAGGATAAGTGGTAAAGTCACATTGCAAAGGGTTGTGTGTACAAGGATGGAAAGAATGATGATTATAGTCATTTTGTCAGAGAAGGTAACAATCATGACAGTTTGTGGCAAGGACTGCAAGAATTAATACATGTAAAGTGCTTAGAACCTTGACAGGCACATTCTAAGTGCTCAGTGTTTGTTATTTTTTATTATCATCATCATTGTCATTGTTATTTATGAGAAGTATTGCTTCCCAAAACAACCTCTTAATTGCAGAGTCTTGAATAATAGAATGCCAGATCATTCATCGTTTGTATTTTATCTGAGGAGTCCTACAAATTTTGCCTTCTGTGTTTGCTTACAAAATTGTTTGGTACATACCTATTTAGGAAGTTTTCTACTTTCTCTGTGAATTGTCCTTGCAAATTTCACAATCTCCCTCTTTGTCCTGTTTAGTACTTCACCCCTTGGATTCCACATTGACTGATAATCAAATTGCCACCACACTTGCTTTTTGTCTGCTTTTTTTGAATCTCCTTGCTCAACAATTAATTTTCAACCTTTTTCGTATCTTTATTTCTAATGCATCTTCTGTAAATAGAATGTACTTGAATTTTCCTTTTTTCTAATTTGATGGGAGAATTTATCATTGTATTTATTTATTTATTTTACTACTGGAGATTGAACCCAGGGGCACTCTACCACTGAGCTATACCCCTTTTTATTTTTTATTTTGATATAAGGTTTCACTAAGTTGCTGGCTGACCTCAAACTTGCAATCCTCCTGCCTCAGCCTCTGGAGTTGCTATGTTACTGGCATATGCCACCATGCCAGTCAGAAAATGCCCAATTTATTATGGTAGATGACATATACTAGGTTAAACTACCTGAATCTTATTTTATGTTTATTAATTTTAATATATATTTTCTATATTATACTTACCAAATTATTTTAGTATTTTTCTCTTTCCCATTTACCTCCCTCTGCTGGCTGCTTCAGGTTTCTTGCTACTCTTTCCTTTTATTCATTTAAAAATCCCATGATACTTTCACTCCCAAAATATTTACCTTTCTATTCATAACAATTGTAGAAAGCTCTATTTCTTTATAGATTATATTATCTATTTCTTTTTAAAATTTTTTTATTTGTTCCTTTTGGTTGTACCTGATAGTAGAATGCATTTTGACATGTTATACATACATGGAGTATATAGCTTCCCATTCTTGTGGTTGTACATGATGTGGACTTACACTGGTCATATATTCATATATGAACATAAGAAAGTTGTGTCCAATTCATTCTGTCTTTCCCATTCCCATCCCCTTTCTTCCCTTCATTCCCCTTTATCTAATCCAATGAACTTCTAATTCTTCCCTCCACCACCACCCCCATTGTGCGTCAGTATCTGCATATCAGAGAGAAATTTTGGCATTTGGTTTTTTGAGAATCAGCTTATTTCACTTAGTATGACAGTCTCCAGTTCCATCCATTTACCTGAAAATGCTATAATTTCATTCTTCTTTATGTCTGACTACATATTATTTATTTCTAACAAATTGTCCCAAAATGTAGCAGCTTAAAATAACGGTCATTAGTTATCTGAAAGTTTCTAGTTTCAGGAGTCCTGGAGCAGCTCAGCTGAGTAGTCCTGGCCCAGGGTCTCCCATTAGTCTACAAACAAGTGTCCAAGGCTGTGACCATCTGAGGCTTGACTGGGACTTCAGGGTCCTTTTCCGAGCTTACTCAAGTGACTGTTGGCAAGAGGCTGCAGTTCCTCGTCCCATGGATCTTCCTCCACGGGGCTGCTCACAACATGGATCAAGTGATGAGGGAGAAAGAAGAAGAGAGAGAGGTCTTGGTGACATTTATGCCTACTATTGTTCACATTCCATTACCCTCTTAGATTCTCTTGGTTAGAAGTGGGTCCTAGGTTCACCCCACACTCCTAAGAAAGGGAAATTAAGGTCCATCTCCTGTAGAGAAGAGCATCAAAGAATTTGTGGACCTATTTCCTAAATCATCACATAGCTATACCAATTTCAAATCACTGCCCTTCCATCTAGATGCTTTTCTTGCCTTTCGTCAAGACAGTGGCTCCCAACGTTCTCTTCCCTGGTTTCTTCCCTATACCATACGCCACCCCATCCTTCACTCCCAGTGTCTGACATCACTCCAAATTCCACTTCCAGGTCATTACTTGGTTTCTCTTATTATGCCTAATTCATCTGGTTTTTGGCTATGGCATTTCTCCAGTTTTTTCCTCAGAAAGGATACAAGACTTTGCCTGGGGGCTGGGGATATAGCTCAGTTGGTAGAGTGCCTGCCTTGCAAGCACAAGGCCCTGGGTTCAATCCCCAAAACCACAAAAAAAAAAAAAAAAAAAATACTTTGCCTGCTCTGAAATCCCTTGCCATTGCCCTGATATGTAAATGATAACCTGTGTGGAAATAGGATTCTTGGGTCACTGTCCTTGTCCTTCCAGATTTTAAAACCAGTGTCCACTCTCAGGTCTCCCATTTTCCAAGGCAGCAGACAAGAAAGCCAATACTAACCTGATTTTTTTTTTCCTTTATAAGGAACCCTCCTTTTTGTCTGGAAGTTTATAATTCAGGAATTACACCAGGGTCTGTCTATGTCTTTTTTTAATTAATCCTTCCTGGAACTCTATCGGCCTCTTTAATCAAGGCTTTCTTCAGCTCAGAAAATGTTCTTTAATTAATTGTTCAATTATTGTTTTCCCTTTATATGTTCTTCTTTTTTTTTCCCCCCTTTTTTTCTTTTTCTAAAAGTCCCTCTCCTTTGAATGCTAGATCCCTGGATTTGTCCTCCAAATCTCTTTCTGGTTTTACACTGTGGTGAGATTTTTCTTCCACTTTAATTTTCAGGACATCGACTTATTTCCTGCTGTGATCATTCTCTTTCTGAGTTCATTGCCTAAATTTTTAAATTGAGAAAAGCTTTTTCAGGTCCTGACAATCCTCTCCCACTACCAGTTCATCTCCCTGAGAATTCTTTTTTGCTAAAGTCCTCTTCCCTCCTCAGTAGTGCCCACTCTTCTGGTTTTTCAGTTTGGACTTCCTCCCTCAGGTTCCTGGGTTCTCAGGTGGGATGCTAGTTACCTGGCTGGGGATTACCTTGACACCCATGCAGGGTAGGCTGCAAGTATTCCCTGGGCAATGACAAACCAGCATGCAGTTTCAGGCAGTTTGAGCCCTTATTGGCTGAGCAGTGAGCAAACTGGTAAATGTCCCCCTTCTGCCGTGGGCTAGTGGTATCCTGAGGCCAGCAGTGATCCACTGACTGCCAAGTTCCTTTTTCCAGGAGGGAGAGACACAGGATAGAGAGAGGACCCTGCATGGTAGAAGGCCGTGAGGAAAGCCTGCTCCTTCTCCAGCACTCCACTGCAAGTTGGTCTCAGGCACTTTGCACGAAGAGGGCCACTTAGGAGAGGAAATCAAGGAGAAAGGGCTGCACCCTGCACTTCAGGGTATGCGGAGGGTGGAGCCAAGAGAAGACCAGGAATTCTTCAGGGGCTGGAAATCTGAACCAGAAGGCTTTGGGGCATATTAGAATTGCCTGCAAGCTTCTAAAATAGATTAAACACAGGCCGCATTCCAGACCAATTAAATCAGAATCTCTGGAGATGGGCGCTTCAACATCAGCATTTTAAAAGCTCTATGGCAGGTGGATTCTACTGTACAGCCAGGATAGAACCACTGGTGTAAGATTGTTTGAACCAGTCTTACCTAAATCTTGAAGGTGGTGTGTTCCACCGGCTCCCAATATGCTGATTGCATTTACCTGCTGCCGTGGTTTGCGATGATTTGTCTCCACCCAAAACACATTGAGACTTAATTCCTCAATGCAGCAGGGTTACAATGTGGGGCCTCATGGAAGGTGTTTGGGTCATGGGGACAGAATCCTCATGACTAGATTAAATCCCTCTGGTGGGAGTGAGATCTTGTTTTTGTGGAACGGGAATGGTTACCTCAAGAGCAGATTGTTGTAAAGCAAGAGTACCCCTTAGGTTGTGGCTCTTCTGAACATGCCCATTTGCCCTTCCCCTTTTCTGCCATGCATGGAGCAGCACAAGGCTTTCACCAGAAGCCAACCAGATGCAACTGAAGTTGGACTTCACAGCCTTCAAGACCATGAACCAAATAAGACTTTTTTTTTTAATGACTCAATTTCAGGCATTCTATTAACAGCAACAGAAAATGGACTAAGCCACCTGTCCATGTGTTTGTGAAGGCACTATTTCTTCCTGTGTCCCAGCACTTAGCACAGTGCCTGACACATAACATCAAATGTAAAGATATGAATGAATAAATCTGTAACTTAACATGACTGTAAAACTAAGTCACTAAAAAGGCCCTTCCAGCCCATTCAGTCAGCCAGACTCATGTGCAAAGTTTACAGTTAGAAAAATGAAGGGCAAGGGAGGAGCCAGAATTCCCACAGCACAGAATCCAGGTCTAGAGGTCCCCAGGAAACCTACCTTTGCTTCTCTTATTTTTGGTCTCTTTCGTGTTCCCCTGAAGGCTGTGTATATGTGTGGAGAGGCCGGGAAGCATAGTTATCACACTCCAATCCCTTCTTTACAAATTCTGCTTCATGCCTGTATTCCAGGAATGGGTCTGAATATAAACTGAATATTGGCAAAATCAACTTGACCCATTTAACAAATATTTACTGAATATATGCTATGTGCCAGAAACTGTTCCAGTATTAACTTTTGTGATATATCAGTGATTAAAGAAGAAGAAAAATCATTACCCTCATGGGGTTACACTCTAGAGGAGTGTGGTAGAAGGATACCAAAGATGGCAGCCAATAACTCTATCACACCTGCCTGTATGATGTTCCTTCCATCGAGAGGTGGACTCTAATTCCCCTCCCCCTGAATCTGAGCTGACTTTGACCAACAGACTATCACAGAAGTGAGACTGGGCCAGTTTGGGGCCTAGCCCTTAAGAGAACTGGGTCTGATTTGGGTCTCCTGAAGCCCAGACTACAGTATGAGGAGCACAAAAACTGCCCAGAAAGAGACCCATACAGTGATCAGCCAGTCAGCCACCCCAGCTGAAGTATCAGACACAAGAGCAGTATGACCTTTGATATTCCAGCTCAGCCAAGCCCCAAGTTGAATGCAGCCTCTGAGTTACCTTAGCCAACATCACATGGAACAGAGCTGCCCAGAGGAGCCCAGTCACCCATGTAGTCATTAGAAATAATAAATCACTGTTGCTTTAAGCCACTGACTTATGGGACAGTTGCACCAATAGGAAACTGAAACATTAGGATATTCAGACAATGATAAGCATAGTAGGTATTATTTACTATCATCAATATGGTTTATTATCAATTATCAGTGACTCCCAATTCTTTGGCTTCAGATCCATGAATATTTTCCTTCCCTTCTCTTTGAGGTAAATATCCCCATACTCAAAACCTTCCCCACAAATCTCCTTTTGTGGGGGTGGGGGGATGTCAGGTGGCTGAACTGTCACCCCAGGAGGTCTGCCCCAAATCTCTCAAGAGTGTATGCCTGGTATACAGTAGGTGCTTTCTTAATAAATTAGGCTGGTTCTGTCAGAAACCCACATCACCTCAATTCAGTCCACATTATATAACAGCCCAGATAGAAGCACTTCCCATCAGGGGAAGAAATAAATAATGACATCCCCAATATTTATCCAGTCTGGAACACAAGTCCAAGCTTGCCCAAGCTTCCTCCCCTCCTGAGCCAGCCTCACCTCTACTTCCCTTGCTTGGAGGGTGCCTCTGCAGGGTAAAACTTTCAGGGTGGGAAGGTTCTTACAGAATGTCACTGTGGTCACCTGCTCCTCCTTTTTGCTCCCATCCACTCAATATCCCTCTGGGAAAACACTGTGGTCTTGCTTGGGGAAACTTCCTCCACCCAAGTACACCTGACTCCATATCCATCACCCATGCAGGCACACTCCTCAACTCAGTCTATTTATGTATTCCAACCATAGCCACAGTGATTGGTTCAGGAATGGCACATAACCAAAGTTCATCCAATCAGAGCTGATCCTAGAACTTCTGTACTTCCAATAGGAAGAAAACGTCCTTCTTCCACTGGAATTTCTTTTTGTAAGGATAATGTAAACTTGAAGCTGCTGGAGCTGCAACAGAAGGAAGCTTTGTTGGAGAATGAAATCAACATAGAAAAAAAGCCAAAAGTTCAGACAGTGACATCATTTGGGCCCCTGGATCCAGCAGTTCCAGGAGCATGCTGATCTCATTAGCAAGAGCAAGAGATGTCAGAGGGACTCATTCTTTCAGGCTCAGATGCCGTCTTTCATTCCAAAAGACAGAGGGCATATTCAAGGAACCTAAACATACTTTGCCAGCAAGTGTCTAAGCTACTAACAAATATCATGTACAGTTAAATAATTAAGTCATTTTTATCAGCACATAAGCTACATGATTGCAATGGGGGTGTATATATTGATCAAACCTCTTTGGTTGCAAGTGACAAGAAACTGATTTCAATTGGCTTAAACACACAGGGAACTTATTGACTCACCTACCCTACTACAGAAAAAAACAGGGTAGTTCTACCTTTGGGAACAGTTGGATGCAGAGATCAGAGCACTGTGGCACTGTCTTGGTCTTTCTCTTTTCTCTTCGCATGTCAGATTCACTATATATTAAGACTGGCTTTCTCTTAGTGGCAGGAAACATGGCCTCAGGCAGTCCTAGCATACATCCTCAGAGTCAGAGAGAACAAAAATCTTACCCGCTAACTGCAGTTACAAAAATCCTGGGGAAGGTTTCTTATTGGCCAGACTGGGTTATACATCTACCTATGTAGCGAAGGCTAAAATCTGTCATCACAGGCAGGGAGACCAGAGCAGATCTGGCCTCCAAGGGGGCCCAGCAGCAAGTTTACTTGTGTCTACTTGAAGAAGAGAGGAAAAGAGAGGAAAAAGAGCAGAACTCTTAGGGTGGCCATGGGGTGGGGGGGACAGTCAGTCTGATGTCTAATCAAGCAACAGTGTCCAGGACATGGGATATCCTGAGTCCCAGAATTCAGTTCCAGAGTGAGTTTCCTTCTTGCCATGCAGGAAGACTATTAGTACTGTTAGGAGGAGGGTGAGGAGCATAGAGAGAAGGCTGGCTTGCCTTTGAATTATGCAAAGTGGAGTGTCATGGTAGCTTTGATGGTGTTTAATTAAATATTTGGCACATTTAATTAATTAAATATTTAAATGTTAAATACAGAATCGGATGTGACTTAGTGGACATTATATCTCAATAGCCATTAGTCATTCAACAGCTCTCTGAATGGAGCCTCTGTGGCCTCAGCCTCCCTCCCCTGCATGAAGAAGGACTCTGGGAGATACTTGGGGAGCATCATTAATTAATTAATGATTGAGGCTGCACTGGGATTTGCTGTTTTTAGAATATCATGTGTCACTCTGGCAGGGGCCTCTCCTGTTGGGTCTCAGGGCCAGGTACAGGAAGGTGGAATAGGCCAGGAGGCTATGGGTGGCAAATGAGCCCATGCCTCTGGGCTGCAAAATCTAAATCTGCCCAACTTACACATATACAAGTACAGACTGTTTCCTTGGTTCCCAGCCATGTCCCCTTCCCTTGACCTGACACCTCCTAGGAGGGGTTGTGAGCTCCTTAACAGTCACAAAAGGAGGAATGCTGCCCCCATGTGGGGGAACCTGCTTCCTCCAAATGATCCAGGATGAAGTGGGAAGTCTTTGACCTTCCCTTTGTGTAGTGCTCCAGGACCCTCTGAAACACCTATACCCACCAAAGCAATGGGAGTGGTTCTGCAGACACTCTCTTCTGGAAACTTCCTTGGGAATGGCAAAGTTATCTGCACTGTGCTCTCCTTGGAACTAGAGAATATGCAGCTCCTCTCTGCCCATTTGAGGTGGGAGGCATGAATGTGTCAGTGGGTGGAGGATGGGGGATAATGAGGTGTCAGGTCAGTGACCTTTCCAAAGAGCATAAAGATAACTACCCTTAGGACAAAGTCCAGACTCCACTGATGTAACCCTGGTCCAGCTGCTCCCAGGAGTGTCAAGCATGGTCTTGACTCACCAGTCCCTCTCCTATCCCTATTCTACATTCTAGATACGCCAGTGTCCTTGACAGGACTTGAAAGGACCAGGGTCTGGATTCTCTGGATCCTAGTATATTCTGTTCCCTTTGACTTAAATCCTTTATCATCTTTCAGGTCTCACTTAAGATGGAACCCTGAAAGGATTCTGAAACCTGGGTCCACATGCTCCTTGTACAGATTTAAGATGTCAACTCCTCCAGGAAGCCCACTTGCCTTTAGCCTGGAAACAGGATGGGAGGGGTAGGCAAGGCAGTCTTGGGAAAGGGAAACTACATGACCAATAGCTTTTAGACACATCCCAGGCACTGGATGTCAGAAGCTTCCCTCAAGCTCCTGAGACTCTGTGGTGATGACTTAAGGGGATGGGGGATTTGAGAGGAAGAAGGGTGGCCAAGAGGAAAGCTCAGAACTGCCACCTACTGGCCACTGAGAGAAAGGTCTGGAAATACTCCGGAAATAGCAGACCTAAATCATTCCTGGATCGCCTCTCCAGGCTCCTACCTGGGCTCCTGCAGGGCATGGGAAAGGAGAAGTCCATCCACACTGAGGTTTCCAGGATATGTAAAAAGAGTCCAGGAAAAAAATGCCAAAATAGGGCCACAAACACCATAGTCTATTTAAAATGAAAAATTTAACAGTTTTTACACTAAAATATATACAGCACAATGCAAGTAGGATTTTCACGAAATAAATGAAGGATTTAATCTAAGAAATATTTACTCATAAACCAGTACAGGTGTTCTGAAAGGCAGTCACACCTCTAAAGTGTGCTGGATTGATGCCAGCTTCTCTCCCTCCTTTTCCTCTGACAATGTGTAACTCCATTTGGAGATGGCAGTGCCTTTGGGACCCTTCAACCTGAGTCCACATGCTCCTTGCACAGATTTGAAAACCAAGGCTCAGAACAGGCTAGCCCAAATGGGGCCTTGCAGAGCAACCTGTCCCCCACCCCAGCAGTTCTTTCCCTCCAGGCTCCACAGAACTCTGCACCCCACTCTGAGCCTGCAGTCCTGGCACAAACCTGACTTTCCAGGCTACGGGGTCTGGCCACGCTGCCCACCTCCCCAGGCGCTTCACACATCCAGTGTCCTTTGCCTCATTTCCCTGCCCTTTATAAATATGCATTGGTCTGAGAGATGGGGGGAGGACTCTTTTTGAGGGAAAATTAGGCACAATGACAAACTTAGTTATTCATGCAAACCATCAGCCTGTTATCCCTGATTATGCAGGATGCAAACTGTGAGTATCTGAGTGACTGAGCGCGTTCATCAAAGGCGCCACCGGGCAGCAGGGCTGCTCCCAGCCCAGCCCACCTTGCCCGCCGCCTGCCTTTGTACTCTCTTCTCAGCCCCGGTGCAAGCCAACCGCCGCCTCCCTCTGACAGCGCGCGTTCCTGACGCAGGGACCCCTCCGCGCTCTATTTTAAAGGATTAATTAACCTTGTGAGATTGGCGGGGAAAACTCCACCTGGCTATCTACTGCATGAAAGCATCCGCTCACCAGAGTATTTCAAGCTCACAGTGCAGACCATATGGTATTTCAAAGAACAGAAGTTGAAAGTACAGTACATATTTATTCCTTCCACAGAGAGCATTAAAGGGGTTTAAGTATTTTATTAAAGCCTATATGTGCGGGCATGTGTGTGTGCGTCTGTGTGTGCATGTGTGTGCGGGTGTGTGTGTGTGTGTGTGTGTGTGTGGTGAAGCAAGCGGAAATATATTTGACGCATGGAAAAAATAAATTACACAGATTTATTTTCATCTCTCTGCCAACCCACCCCATAGCAACAGTGAAAACTTGGTCTATGTAAACTCGAGAAAACAAGAAATATTTTATCAAGTCGTCTCAACTCATGGCTATTGCCAATTTTTCCTCTTTTTGAAACACTAGCAGTCTGCTAGTGTCAGCATGGGAGGCAGAGGGAAATAAGTGGGGGTAGCGAGTGGAAGACACTAAAAGAAGCCATGGGCTGTGTCACGTCCTTTATTCAGGTCCTTTATTCAGGTCCTTTATTCAAACCTGGGCCCACCAGACTCATGACAAGATGCTAATTTCTCTGAACCTCAATGCCCTTATCTTAAGCAACACTGATCTCACAGGGTTCTTGTGAGAATAAAATTAGAACTATACATAAGGTGCTGACCGCAGTGCCTGACCAGCCTAATTCTGGAATGTAAGAGTCTGATGATTGCATCCTGCCTTCCTTCTCTTGGTAACAACAGCCCCACCATTGTCTTTGAGGAAGTTCCTTTTCTGTCCAAGGGATGGGTTGGAACCAATTTCATCCCTGG
Source organism: Glaucomys volans (assembly GCA_020662805.1). Classification (NCBI taxonomy): domain Eukaryota; kingdom Metazoa; phylum Chordata; class Mammalia; order Rodentia; family Sciuridae; genus Glaucomys; species Glaucomys volans. Next base: position 309,636 of record JAJEJO010000908.1, read on the forward strand.
GGGGGGGGGGGGGGCTATGACCAGAGTTGGCCAATAAGAACCCTGCACCTCCCTGATTGGTTCAGGGATGATCATATAATTCAAGTCAGACCAATGAGGCTCAATCCTGAGACGCACTGGATTTATTGAGAAACCCGCTCTCTTTCCCCAACAGACTTGCTAAGTTGAAGTTTAGAACTCAGTATTATCCTAGTCTAGAAGAAAAAACTATCGATAGCAGAATGTAGGGCAGAAATTTTAAAGGAAAAAATAAGGTAGGGTAAGCAAGCTGGTCAGGTTCAACAGCCCATGCCCTGATGTTCTCTTGACAGTCACAGCCTGCAGAGAAAACACCTGCAGAGTGTCAAGCCACTCCACCTTCCACAGCTGGGGCTCTGCCTACAAACCCAAAATGCCTCTGATGGGGAAGTAGCCCAGTCAATGGAACCTGGGACCTGAGAGAGGTGGGGCCTCAGGAGCAGGCGGGGTTATACAGTTTAAGATGGAATCTCAGGCTCTAGACTTCCTGATATACACCACTTTACACTCTGCCAAGACAGAGTTTGTGGCCTGAGAAGTTCATTAAAAGCACATAGCAGCCGGGCACAGTGGCGCACACCTATAATCCCAGTGGCTTGGGAGGCTGAGGCAGGAGGATCGGCCTCAGCAATTTAGCGAGGTCCTAAGCAACTCAGTGAGACCCTGTCTCTAAATAAAATATAAAATAGGGCTGGGGGATGTGACTCAGTGGCCGAGTGCCCCTGAGTTCAGTCTCCGGTTCCAAAAACAAACAAACAAACAAACAAACAAACAAAACCACATACCGCTGGGCACAATGGCACATGCCTGTAATCCCAGCTATTCAGGAGGATCACACGTTCAAGGCCAGAATTTGCAAGTTAGCCAGACCCTATCTCAAAATAAAACATAAAAATGGCTGGGGATGTAGCTCAGTTGTAGAGTGTCCCTGGGCTCAAACCCAGTAAAGGGGGGAGAATTACAAAGGGACTGAGCAGAACTTTCACATTTCTTTCTGCAGTTGTTTTCCAACTTTATAAAAAGGCAGACATGTCAGGAGTGATGGAGCATATCTGTAATCCCAACAACTCGAGAGGCTGAGGCAGAAGGAATGTGATGGAGGCCAGCCTCTGCAACTTCGTGAGACTCTGTCTCAAAATAAAATATAAAAAGGGTTGAGTATATAGCTCAATAGTAAAGTCCCTGGGTTCAATCCCCAGTACCAAACAAACAAAAACAAACAAACAAAAAAAGACCCCACATAGCACAGGTGTCAGGGCGTAAACTTTGAAATCTTCTAGACCTTCCCTTCCCCTACCATTCTACTGAAGGAAAAAACAGAGGTAAAAGTCTCTCCTCAACCCTACACTTACCTTCTTCTTTGCCTTCATATGTTGTAGGAGAGAAAGTATGTACAGAACACAAGACGCAGATGGAAAATGCAATTTTCTTTATTATGCTACAACTAAAAATTGAACCTCCATTTTACATGGTGGCAGAAGTTAAACTAATCAGTTCCAGGTTTTCTCAGGCACTTTGCACTTTGTTCAGGCACTCAGATTTAAGCTCAGTCAGTCTAGAATTTCCTTTCCACCCCTTATTCCTTCTGAGTTTCAGAGGTTAAAAGTAATGGCATTGGTGACATTGGCAAGGGGGGAGTTGTTCTTAGTCATCCAACTGTCATTCCTTGGAGATCCTTCTTGAGTCATAGCCAAGTAACCCATATCTGATCAACCCTTCTGTAGATAACCACCATAAATTCTAACACCAGCTGAAGGTACCTAACTGTGGCTGAAAGGAAGATTCTGGGGGAGAGTCAATAACTTTAAGGGAAAGAACAACATTAGGGCAGTTTCCCTTTTTATGGGCTTAAGCCTGAGGGCAGGTTCCAGTCTACTCTACAGAGGACCCAGATAGAAAACCCTAGTAATCAACTAAAGAAATTATTCCTGAAAGTAAAATCTTCTTAGGCAGAAAACCTGAAGTAGAAAAGTCTTAGTAGCTTGAAGAACTGAGGTCAGGGTAATTGTAGCAACTGACAAGTGACTGGAGAAATCCAAAAAGAGAGAAAGGCATGGAAGAGGAGTCCCAAAACCTGTGTATAAAAATGCTGAAATCTCTTGCTGACCTCAGAATCTTGTATGAGCAAGGCAATTACCAAGCAGAACAGCTAAGGCTAAAAGAACGTAATCGAAATTTCAACTATACTCTACAGGGGAGAGGGAGTCTACACTTGTGAGTTCAGCCAAGTTTTCTCTCTACTTAAATAAAAAACAATACTCTTCATACTTGAAAATTTCCAAGAGCTACATCTTAAATGTTCTTAACACACACATTTAATAATATAGATATTGATTAGCTTGATGTAGTCACTTTACAAAGAACACACATACCAAAAATTGTTTTATCCCCCTATAAATAAATATAAATTTTTGTTGATTATATCTTAATAAAGCTGAGGGAACAGAATCAGTACTCCTGAGAGGAACATAAAGAATCCAGTGTCAGCCAGGCACAGTGGTGCACACCTATAATCCCAGCAGCTCAGGAGGATGAGGCAGGAGGATCACAGGTACGAAGTCAGCCTTGGCAACTTAGCAAGGCTCTAAGCAATTCAGTGAGACACTGCCTCTAAATAAAATATAAAAAGGGGTAGGCATGTGGCTCAGTGGTTGGGTTCAATTCCCAGTACAAAAAAAAAAAGAATCCAGTTGTTATGGTTTGGATATGAGTTGACCCGGAAAGCTCATGTGTAAGAAAATGCAAGGAGGTTTAGAGGAGAAATGATTGGGTTATGGGAGCCTTAACCCAATCAGTGAATTGATCTCCTTATGGGATTAACTGAGTGGTAACTGAAGTGGTAACCTACGTAGGGTGTGGCTGGAGGAGGTAGGTATTAGGGGCATGGCTTTGGGGTACATATTTTGTATCTGGTGAGTGGAGTCCCTCTTTGTTTCCTGATCATCATGTGAACTGCTTCCCTTTACCACACTCTCCATGATGTTCTGCCTCACCTCAAGCCCCAAGGAATGGATCCTGCTGTCTACGGACTGAGACCTCCAAAACTGTGAGCCCCCAAATAAACTTTTCCTCCTCTATTTGCTCTGATTGGGTCTTTTAGTCACAGCAGCGAAAACACCAGTGTCTCTGTAATGTATTATCACAACATCTAGAATAAAATCCAAAATTATCAACATGTGAAAACAGGAAAATATGACCCAAACTCTAGAGAAAAAAATCAATGGATACAAACATAAAATGACTAGATTATGGAAGTATCCAACAATCATTTTAAGGCAGCTACTCAGGGTGGATACCCCCTATCTGAAATACTTGGGATCAGATAATGTCTGGAATTTAAAAAAAATATTTGCATATACATAATGAAGATATCTTGGAGAACCAATCAAAGTCTGAAACAAAATTCATTTATGTTTCATATATGTTATACATAAAGCTTGAATGTAATTGTACATGATATTTTTTTCCTTTTTTTAGTTTTATATGGTGCTGGGGATTGAACCCACTCCCTCACACGTGCTAGGAAAACACTCTTATCACTGAGCCACAACTCCAGTCCGGTACATGATGTTTTTAATGGGTGTTCTGACTGCAACCTTTTACATGTGTTCAGGAGTGGAACTTTTCACTTGTGACATCCTGTTACTGCTCAAAAAATTTCGGATATTGCAGCATTTCATATATTAGATTAGGCATGCTCCATCTGTGTAAGTATGCATATGAACATAAAGGAAAATCTGATCATTGTAATTTAAAAGATAAATATTCTCAGAGAAATAGAAATGATAGGCAATTTTTAAATGATGTCACCCTTCTAGTGAAATCCACTGGTAGTTATTGAGACATCTACCCATGCAGGTATCAGCTTCTGAGAAAGAAGAAAGATTTCTCCACCCAGCTCAGAGTTATCTGGGTTAGATCACACTAGTCCCTGTTCAGTATCTTCTTTTAGAATAGGAGGCACCATGCAGTCTATAAATCTTCTCTTGAGAAATACCCTAACCCTCTTTTAGGCTGAGGAAAATGTGACTGCTGCCCACAAAACATGGGCCAAAGAAGAAACCTGAGTGTCTTCAACTAGAACCCTATATATAAAATGTCCACTTGATTGCAGCCATGACATAGGGACACAGGAAACTTCCTCTGGACTAAATCTTTCAGCACTACTCCACTGTTATGGTCTGGATCTTTAATGCCTCCCCCCCGCCCCGCAAAGTTCATATTAGGCAATGAAAGAATGTTCAGAGGTGAAATGACTCTGAGAGCTGTAACCTCACTTGTGGATTAGGCTATTTGATGGATTAATGACTTGAAAGGACCACTGTAGGCAGATGAGGCATGGCTGAAGGAAGTAAGACACTGTGGGCATGCCCTTGGGGATTATGTCTTGCTCCTGGCTCCTCCAGCTCGCTCCTCAGCCCCTCTCTACTACCCAACTGCCGTGAGCTAAGAAGTTTACCTATGACATGCCCTTCTACATGATGTTCTTCTGCCTTACCTCAGGCCCAAGCAATGGAGTCAGCCAACCATGGACTAAACCTCTGAAACTATAAGCCCAAAATAACCTTTTTCTCCTCTAAGGTTGCTCTTATCAGGTATTTTGATCACAGCAATGAAACACTTCCACATAGCCCAAGAGTCTAAGAAAATGTAGGTCTTACACAAGAGCTTTGTAAGAACTGTTCAGCTTAAGTTCCATAAATTCTTTCTGTCAAATATCATTTAAAGACTTTTATTTCCATCCATAATGGAGTAACTATTAACTAGAAATCTGGACAAAATATGAAAAAATTCTTTTCAGATGGACAATAGATGTCAAAGGACTGTCCTCCAAGAGAAGGGTAAGAGAAAATGAGCCTCAGAAATACTGGACTTTCTGCCTGGAAGCACTTTCTAGATTATAAAGCAGGGACCCAAAGTAGAGAATAGTAGACCCACTGAGTTGAGGAAAAAGGGATCAGGGATCAGGAAGTCTGGAACAGCTGGAGTTTTCAAGACAACCAGAGAGGAAGGAAAGGTACAGAGTAGAGCTCCAGCGATCTGCATGGGATTCTCCATAAATCAGTTGTTGAATATTAAGCTGTACCTGCCTAGAGTTTAGAAGCTCTACAAGGTCAGGCAAAAAGGAGTAGGGGGCTGGAAGCTAGAATATGATCAATTTTGTAGCTTGCACCAGCCTGGGAGGCATTTTAATTATGATCAGCCACAACAAATAAGTAGAGAGTCTTTAAAGCATCCAGGAAAAATACACAGTACATACAGAAAAACAAAAGTAGAAATGAGTATTGACATTCTGTCAGAAACATGATGTCTCAGAAGACAATAATAAAACTGGTCATGAAAGAAAACAGTAACTGGCAACCTAGAATTCTATACCTAGCAAAATGATCCTTCAAAAAATGAAGATGAGATGAAGATTTTGGAGACGAACAAAACCTGAGAGAATGCATTACCAGCAAATCTGCACTATAAGAAGTATTAAAGTTATTCAAGTAAAAAAATATCATCAGGTGGATACTGAAAAAGTAAAAAAAAATGCTAAGTATGTGGGTAATTGTAATAAACATTTTTATTTAAAAAATTTTAAGTGGTAATTAATACAAAAGATAAAACTGAGAAAAACAGCAAAAGAATGGGAGGGAAAAGAGAAAACCTCTTGTTCTAAGGTTTTTACATTATTTGCAAAAATAATGTACTATATTCTTTGAAAGCAGATTGTGAACATATGTATTGTAAGCCCTGGCACAATCACTGAAAATAAGAAGCCAATAGTGAAAATTAAACATTTTCAAATTCTCACTTAAACCAAGAGAAAAGAAAAAAATAAAAGATAAACCAAAAATTCATGGGCCAAACAAAACAAACAGCAAGATAGTAAATTTCAACTCAAACTCATTAGGAGTTACACTACATACAAATAATCTAATCTCTCCCATTAAAAAGCAGAGGTTGTCACACTGGATAGAAAGGCAAAATCCAAATAACTCCTATCTAGAAAAAATATATATCAATCACACTTTTTTAAAAAAAGTATAAGAACTGAAAAATACATATCACATAAACGAAAAGGTGGGTTGGGCATGGGGGTGCCACACCTGTAATCCCAGCTACTAGGGAGGCTGAGGGAGGACAGCCTAAACAAAATAGTGAGATCTTGTTGCAAAATAAAAAATACAAAGGGCTGGGGATGTAGTGCGGTGATAGAGTGCTTTCCTAGTATGTGGAAGCCCCTGGGATCAATTCCCAGTTCTACAAAAACGAACAAACAAACAGCAAGCTGGGTGGCTGTATATTAATATCAGACAAAGTAAAACTCAGGGTAAGTAATAGTGCCAGTGATAAAAAGAGAGACGTGGGCTGAGTGTGGTGATGCGTGCCTGTAATTTTAGCTATCCCAGAGGCTGACGTAGAAGGATCACAAGTTTGAGTTCAGTCTGGGCAAGTTTGAGTTCAGACTAGGCAGCAAGATCCTGTCTTAAAATAAAAATAAAAAATGCTCAGTGGTAGAGCACTCCTGGGCTCAATATCTATTACCACAAAAGAAAAATAAAAGGTGGGAGGAATTGGGATATATCTCAGTGGTAGAGTGTCTGCCTAGTGTACACAAGCCCGGTTCAATCCCCAGTACTGGAGGGCAGGTAGGTACACTTACTGATGATAAAAGAATCATGTGATTAAGAGGATACAAAATTTATAAATGCTTACAATACAAAAAGAGAGCATCAAAATACATGAAACCATCATGACCATAAAACTAAAGCAAAAGTATAAAAATCCATATTTATAGTTGGAGATCTCAATAGTCCTCTCCCAGTAATTGATAGAATAAGTAGAAAGTAAAAATACAGAAGCCGGTGCACGCCTATAATCCCAGTGGCTGGGGAGGCTGAGGCAGGAGGCTCGCGAATTCAAAGCCAGCCTCAGCAAGGGGAAGGCACTAAGCAACTCAATGAGACTCTGTCTCTAAATAAAATATAAAATAGTGCTGGGGATGTGGCTCAATGGCTGAGTGCCCCTGAGTTCAATCCCCGGTTCCAAGAAAAAAAAAAAAATACAGAGCACGTGAACAAAATCACCAAATATCTCAAATTAACTGACAGTTATAGGACACTATACCGAGTAACAACAGAATAACACATTTCTTTCAACTGCATATGGATTGTATAATAAGTCAATGTGATAGATCATAAACCAAGAATCAATGAATTTAAAAGGGCTGAAATCAAAACACTATACTCACTGATTGTAATGAAATTAATTTAGAAATCAGTAACAAAAACATATCTAGAAAATCTCCAAGTATCTGACAATTAAGTAACATACCTCTAATTAAATTAAACAGACTTCTAACAGATCAATATGAGATGATAAAAGATACTGAAAAATATTTTGAAATGAATGGAAAGGAAAAGAGAACATATCAAAATTCCTGGGATGCAGCTAAATCTAGTACTTTCAAAGAATTTATGGTTTTGAATTCTCACATTAGAAAATAAAGGTCTAAAATCAATTCTAAAAGTTGCTAGTCTGGGAGGTTAGGAAAATAAGAGAAATTTTATCCTAAAGCAAGTAAAATAAGAGTGAAAATAAATAAAACAGAAAACAGGTAATTTATTTAAATGCACGAAACTAGGCTTTTTCTTTGCTGATATGAAAATATTTGGAGAAATTTCACTACCTAATTTTAAGACTTATTATAAAGCCACAGTAATCAAAATAGTATGGTATTGGTAGATGGATACATATAAGATTAACAAAACAGAACAGAGTCCAAAAAAAAAAAAAAAACAACATGAACATGGTCAACTGATTTTTAACAAATATGCAAAGGGAAACAGATAGTCTCTTGCAAAAATGGTGTTGAAATAGCTGGAGATCCAGATGGGAAAATATTACACTCTGACTCTTAATTCAAACCATACAAAATTTTGCATTAAAGTAGTTCACAGACCTAAACATTAAAAAAACAACCCTAAAACTACTAGAAGAAAATACCTGAGACCTTGGAGTAGGCAAATATTGTAAAAATAGGTCACAAAAAGCATGAATCATTAAAGAAAAAAAATGATCAATGTGGATGTCAAAATTAAAAACTACTCTTCAAAACTTTTGGGTAAAAAAAAAAAAAAACAGGCAAACCATGATGGAGAGAAAACTCTGTGTGTGTGTGTGTGTGTGTGTGTGTGTGTGTGTGTCTGATGAAGGGCTTTATATAACTCTGACCACCAGTGAGGATGAACCTTTCTGCACAACTTCACAGTTCTGACTTCTCTTCCCGTAAATAGCCTTTATCATTAATTTTTAAATCAGATTTCCTTTCTTTTTTGTGCGGATTTTCAGCAGCTCCTTCATTTTTTCTAGAGATAGCCTATGGTTTTTAAAGATATACAAAAAAGCTTTCTCTCAGTTTATTGCTTATTTGTTAGTTCTGTCTATAGTAAAGCAACATTTTTCATTTTGTTGCCATCAAAACTCATCATGCCGGGCGTGGTGGCGCACACCTGTAATCCCAGCACTTGGGAGGCTGAGGCAGGAGGATCACGAGTTCAAAGTCAGCCTCAGCAATTTAGCGAGGCCCTAAGCAACTCAGTGAGACCCTGTCTCTAAATAAAATACAAAATAGGGCTGGGGATGTGGCTCAGTGTGGAGTGCCCCTGGGTTCAATCCCCAGTTTCAAAAAAAAAAACAAAAAAACTCATCGTTTCTCATCTTGTGGATTATGCTTTGGAGGTGATGAGAAATCCTTCCTTATCAAGATATATTATTATTTATGTTAATCTATCAGCTTTATACTTTCAACTTTAGTAACTAGATATTTAATCTATTTGAAGTATATGGTATGAGGTAGAGATCCAATTTTACTTTTTATCCATTATAGAATGCTCCCAGAGTCATTTACTAAATAATCTGGGCTTCCACTAATGATGTGTGATTTTATCTCACATCACAATATTTTATAATGTCACATATATAATTGAGTTGATTCTGGACTCTCCAAACTATTCCACTTATCTGTTTTTGTACAGATATCATATTATTTTAATTACTATGCTTTTGAAATTTGTTTTTATGCCTGTAGAGCAAGACCTCCCCTTTGTTCTTCTTTTTCAAAATTATCTTAAAAGACTGTAGACCTTTATTCTTCCATAAATATTGTAGAACCAGTTTCTCAAGTTCCAGTACAAGTGAGCTGGAATTTTTACTGGAATTGCATTGAATACATAGATCACTTGGTGGGAAAGTTACATTCTTCCAAAGTTAAGACATCATTCCATTATTTGTCCATTCAAGTCTTTAAAAAAGTCTACTTAGAGTTCTAGATTTTTCTCCTTACAGATCTTATGTATTGTTTTTGTTGAATCCATAAACACCTCAGTACTGTCCAGGACAGCTTATTTTTATTACATTTTCAAGAATGTATTATTATTGCAGAGGACAACTCTCTTATTATGTCACTCAATTTGTCAATTATCTTGTTTTCTTACTGAGGAACATTTGACAACAATAATAATAATGTTAGCTTTTTGCTTCCAATCTTTACATCACTCAATTTTCTCACCTTCTTGCAATGGCCAGGACTGTAAAGTACTTGACCTCCATATTTGCAGGCTCCACATTTGGGGATTCAACCAACCTAGAATTAAAAATACTTGGGAAAAAAACAATTTCATAGGTACTGAACAACATGAACATTTTCTTGTTACATGCTAAATAATACAGCAAAATAACTATATAACATTTACATTGTATTAGTAATCTAGAGATTAAAGTATGCAGGAGGATGTTCATAGATTATAAATAAATAATATGTCATTCTCTATAAAGGACTTGAGTGTTTTCAGATTTTTGTAACTGGGAGGATCTTGGAATCAAGGATACCAAGGAATGACTGTATCATGATGGCTAGAGGCAGAGCCAGAGGGCATCTTTATCTTCCTTCTGACTTAAAAGGATGAAGAGGTATGAGTTTCGGCCTAGTGCTTATAAAAAAACGAATGCAATCATTCAGAAATCTGCCAATCTTTGAAAAAAATATCTTCAATTGGACAATGTAGGTTGGACCTGAGAGTAAGACACTAGGCTGAATGATGGCTCTTCTATGAGTCCAGGTAAAACATAAAGCATGAAACATGTAAGGTCATGGAGATGAGTGTAGCAGAGAATTGGGTGTCGGGGGAGAAACTATAGGATTCTGGGACAGATTAGATTCAGGAAACTGAGTCAAGACTGATGTTCCATTTGAGACATGGCTGGCTGGCTGGGTGGATGGCAATGCCATTCACTGAAGAGATCAAGGGACAGTTTTGGGAGAAGGAACATGGGTTCCACTTCACATATATTGGCCCAGAGAAGCTTACGGAACATCCAGTGAGGAATCTAGTAGTAGTATGGACGGAAGAACATGGAGTTCGGAGCAGGTTGTCTGGGTGGGAGGATGGGGATTAGGTGTAATGAGTCCAGATGGTATCAGTTAATGTTCACAAAGCACTTGGGAAAGTGCCTGGCATGAACATACACGGGCTAGCTGCTGTTAGAACTACCAGGATTATTCGCATACAGATAAGAGTTAAAACAAGGGCATGGAGACCTTCCAGGAACAGACCAGAATTCAAAGAGGATGAGGAGGAATAAATCACGGCCCACGCTAATCCAGGCTGGGCAGCAGAGAAATAGCAGGAAGTGTGGGTGCCAAGAAGTCAAGAAACGAGTACAAAGGAGAAGTGCATGGCTGTGCAGCACAACGAAGGCAGTGAAATGTGGGGAATCAATGCACCTTTCCGAGTTTTATCCGGTTCTGTCTTCTGAGGGCACGGGCAGAACAAGGTAAGCCGCCCACCTGCCTAGAGCTGCTCCGGGACTTGCCAGACATCAAAAGCGCAGGAGCGCCTGCGCACGCCCGGCCTCGCCCCTTAGCGGTGCGCAACCCTTAGAGGCCCTGAACACCACATGACTCCGCCCCCACGGCTCCGGCCACGCCCCTTCACGGTGAGCACCGCGCAGACTCTCTGCACACAGACCAGCCGGTCCTGTCCGGGCTTTGCGGAGCGCCCGCGACCAGCTTGCCCGGGAAATAAGCGACCAGCTCGAGTTTACCCGGGACGTCTGGTGGAACAATTTCGTGCTCTGTGCGCCACCGCTGTATAGCCGGAACGGCCAGGTCGAACTGCGCAGCCGCAGCCGACGTGGGGCGGGACAGGAATGAGGGCGGGGCCGAACCGGAGGCGGGGACCGTGGGGCGGGCCTATGTCACGTGGGTAAACACACAGCACGTGGAGCGCAGGCTGAGCTAGGAGGGCGGTGCCGGCTGGCTGCTCGGGGGAGGAGGCTGGCAGGCTGCAGACTGCGCCGGAGCTGGGAGGCCCTGGGCAGGCGGGTGCGCGGGGGGCCCCTGGCCGGAGCCTGAGTTCCTTCATTCTGCTGAAATCATGGCAAACACTGACTTTAGCTCAGCCAGGCCAGGTCCTACCCTAGGGAACGTAATGAACGTGGGATATGAACCTATGTAGTGGGCGCTCTCCCATTTTATGGATGGGGTTAAGAAACTTGCCTAAAGCCACGTGGCTACAAAGTGGCGCAACCAAGATCTGACCTCGGGCAGCCGGCACCTTTAGTGTTTGGACTGTGGCTTACATTATAGGACCTCTGGGTCCTACTCTTGGCGTTCTGCGCTTGTCCTCGAGGCGCAGTGTAATCTTGGGTTCCTCGATGAAGCCTGTTTCCCTATTTGTGCAAAGGGGTAACAGAGATGCCTGTTCCAGAAGAGACTTAGAGGAGGCTGTCTCCAAGCTGTCGCGATAGTTTCCGTTCGGGTGTGGCGGGGACCGAGTGGGCCGGTACCTCTGGCCCCACGTTGCCTCTCGCTGGACAGCCCCTCCTCCAGGACTATCCCTCCACGGCCGCGGTCTGCTCCGGGAACCGAGAATGGGCAGCGCCCCCTGCAGGGGCGGCGCCCATGGCACTACTGGGCTCCTTCCCGAAGCTGACTTCTACCCTAGCCGGCCTCCTTTCTCTCCCCTCCTCCTCCTCCACCGTCCTCTCCTCGTGACCAGGGGAAGGCGCAGCACACGGAGTCGGCTGGGCCTGGGGCCCAGCCAAGCTGTCAGCCCGGATTGGCGGGGGCTGTAGGAGGCCTAGGAGAGGGACAGGAGTGCTCCGAACTGGAAGGAAGAGAATGTTCCAGGCAGAGGAGCTGTGCTGCAGGCTCCACGGAAGTTCCGAACACCTCTCCAGGCTCAGGCAGCCAGGACCACCCTAGAGACCCCATATCCAGATGGTGATACCTATGAGCTGATTAATTGGATGGCTCCTTAAACCAGCCCAAGCTTCCCATGCAGTGCAGTGTGGCAGGGGTGGCCTGCAAACATCTTCGTGTCTCAGTTTCCCTTTCTCTTAACAGGGTGAATATTCAACCCACCCCACAGCATTGCAGGATAATTAAATGAGTTAACAGGAATCAAGCCTTGACAGCAGTGCCCTGCCCTTTGTGGAGCACTCTTTTCTAGGGAGGAGTCCCACGTGGCTGGGAACTGTGCACTTTCCTGCTGTCTCAATCCAAGCCCCCTGGTCCTAGTTCTTTCCTCAAGGTTTATTTTATGAAACTTCCCATACAAGCTTGTTCAAACAGCAACTTGTCAATGAAGTCACTGTAACACATCAGAACGGTGACATAAAACTGTATGGTGATCCACAAGCTGAATCCTCAGGTTTGACTCCTCCCAGTTCACTTAAATCCTGGCTGACCTCAGCATGGCTCTCTCTGGTAATACTCCTTTCTTTCCACCCCCAACCTCTGCATCCCCAGGACCATCAGCTACACGTTTGACCCCCTTATATTCCAGCCTTCCTGAACTACAATGTGATATTGGGCTAGGCACCCTCACTCACTTCAGAGGGTCAAGACTACCCTGATTGGATTTCTGGGTGGCAGACAGAAGCATGAAAAGCCCTGACCTAAGGCTTTGGCTAGTGAAGACCCTGCTGTTTCTCTCCTGAAGATCAGGTTGGAAATTTTAGGGGTATTATGCTAACAAAAAGGAAGGTGGAAGCCCAAACACACAGAGACATGCCAGAAAGGAAAACTGGGGAACTTGGGGATAAAGAAGACCTTAATTGTGATTAGTTCCTGCTAGAATGAGCCCTCTCCTGAAATCACATGGTGGGCAGGCTTCCCCACAGGGGTGTCCAGAACCATCCTTATATCTCATGCCTGGCACAGAGACCAGTACTGTGGAATTAGGAAAGCCAAGAGGATGAATGACAGTAGCCACACAACTGCAGCAAGAGGAATCCTGCTGTTGGAAGCAGGGTGTTTGCAGCTGTTTCAGAGCATGCTCACATCTCTACTGTCACCCATTATTTAGGAGGGTCTTTGTTGTTGTTTCTTTATTTACTGCTTTGTGTGTGTGTGTGTGTGTGTGTGTGTGTGGTGCTGGGGATTGAACCCAGGGCCTTGTGCTTGCAAGTCAGGCACTCTACCAACTGAGCTACATCGCCAGCCCCTTATTTATTGCTTTTGCCAAACCAGCATCCCTTTCCCTTCGTGGTGGAGTCAGGTCGTTCAGATGGTCTGACTCCAATCCTGCCCCAGAGACTGACACATGCCATATGACTGGCCAGCCAGAGCTGTGCATTCCTCTGGCCACAGCGATTAGTGACCCAGGCTAGACCAATGAGAATCATCCCCAGGACTTCTGCTAGAGATCCTGAGAAAGAGGTGCTTGCTGGCAGGAATGTCAGCTTGGAGATACTAGCAAGTGTACAACATGAAGTCAGCACACGACAAAGCAGAGTTGAGCAAAGTCGAGTCAGATTCCTGAGGGTAGCATATAAACACCAAGATTCAGCCATGCCTGAAACTAGATATACACCTTAGCTATTCCTCTGAATCCATAAGCTCATATGAATCCATAAATTCCCTTTTTTTCCCTCCTGGCAATTTGAATCATATTTCACTTACAACTTACATTTTTTCTTATCTGACCCTCTGTTGGACCAAAGACCACAGTCACAATTTTTGGTTGAGACTTGTGGTTCCATGTCACATGCCTCATCAGAAATGGAACTTACCTGTGTGTGTCTCTGGTGGGAGCTTCAGCCTGCTCTGGGCTATCCCCTGGACTCCTCCTCTGACCTCCTAACCATTGAGTCTGTGGCCACCCAGCCTGTAGTTGGCCTTGATTGTGTTCTTTGGGCATCTGCTTTCTGGGTTGGGCTTGTCCATAACTATATCCTTAGGACTTGAAATAGAGGTTCTCAGCAAACATTAGTAGAAAGAGTTCATGAGACATTGAGGCTTCTGTGACTGGTTGGGATTTGTGAGTGGTTCAAAAAATCAGGATCCCCTGGTGCTGCTTCCCCACCTGACCACCTGCCCTTGGTATGTGCTGGCCCTCGCATCCCATCCCCTCACCTCCCACTTCTGCTGATCACATTATTCACTCCCAACTATTCAGCTCCTACCTTGAGCCATCTCACAGATGACAGTATGGCCAGCCTTGAGTAGTAGAGTGAGGAATGAGTTTTCAACACTAACATACTTTTCTGGATTGCCCTATCATGCTCTAAAGTCTCAGGTACTCTGGACACTTCCAAGAACACACTCCAAAAGATCACAGCTGCTACCCACCAGGAAGCCAGAAGGGGAGAATGAAAGCGCACAGGAGGAGAGAGGTTGCTGCTGGGACCCAGACGGTGCGCCTCCCAAAATGTGCAGTCGGCACATCTGCCTAGAGAAAAAGGGAGGCCCAGAATCACAAGCTTTGTTATTTTTACTTTTTGGTGCGAGGGGCCATCTGTGCAGGTTTGAGCTTGTCTGGAGGAAACCAGGATTTGTAGATGAAATTCAAATGTAGGATTACTTTGCAGGCTGTCACGCTGAGACTTTCTCCAGGAGCTGGGGTGGCAGTGCTGATATTTTTATAGCTGCAGAGCATGCCAGAGTCCTGCAGCTGTTCAAGGTAAGTGTGCACACGGGGCCTCCACCAGAGTGCTGTCAACTTCCTCAGCAATGGTGTTCTCAGTGTTGGTTCCACCAAGGATGCCAGGATGGCCCCGAACCACCAGTCCCAACTGCCTGGAAGGAGGACGCCTGGAGGGCAGAAAATCCGGTGGGGGGGAGGAGGTTGGCATTTTTCAGAGATGGGGATTGGGAAGGCTCTGACACCCTCCATTATTGCCATGGGTCCTTCCCAAACTACCTGAATAAGCATGCAATTGCCAATCCATGCTTAGGAGGTGGCCATTGCCTCATTTTCAATTATGGGTCACACTCCTGCTCCATGCATGGAAATTCAAGAACTGCCCTGTTTGAGCTGCAGGTGGATATGTTCAAGTTGGGGGCCCCCTCTAGAATCTTCTCACAAGTCAGGCTTCCCGGGAGGAAGGGAAGACACTGCAATGCAGGACCCAGAAAAGCCATCCAATCTTCTTTTGACATCATCAGTGAGAGTCCTGGGTAGGGCCTCCTTGTAACAGCTGCTGCTGCCTGGGTACCAGCCCACACATCACATGCTGATAAAGTTTGTATTCAAATAATAGCATAGGCATTAGCAGTGAACACTTGTCTCATTTGTAGTGGAAAACATTGGATGAGGATGCTTTCCTCAGAGCTTCTCTCCTGGACCAGATGTGTCACATCTCCTTCTTGAGGTGGATACCAGGAGGAAAGGGAGAGAAAGACATGAGATTTAGCACATCTAAGTTTAGAAACTCTTTGATGCTGTTCCTGACAATGTGTCCCAGGTCCTGGGTGGTGAGAGAAGAGGGCAAAGGATTTGTGACTCATTCAGTCATTGCTGTGCCCCTCAAGAGTCCTGCCTTTTTCTAATTTATCCCAGAGAATTCAATGTAATAATAAGCAGGGGCCGTAGAAGACTCTTTCTTTCTTCCAAAGGAACCCTTGCGTGAAAAGTGGGATTTGAAGTACACCAAGAGGGGTCTCCAGGTCAGAAATACTGCCCGAAAACACGTGTATACACAACGTAAGTACACACACAATGTCATTGCACTCAGAACTCCATCCCCGTGTAAGAGCACCTATGTGTGGGATCATAGCAAGGCAGAGTGGAGGAAGATGAGAGCAGGGACTAGGGACATAGTGACAGATGCTGCCAGGCAGGACCCCTGTGCCAGAGAGAGGAAGGTTCAAAATTGACAGGGAGCTCAGATAAGGGCTTCCAAGGCCTCACTGGACTCCAGGCTATGCTGGGGCTGACTAGCTTGGGCAGACAGACTTTTTTTTTTTTTTTTCTACCAGAAACAAAAGAATGAAATCATTAGCATCAATTGGGCACATTCAGTGTAGATTACTGACATGCCATTGTTATGAGGATAAAAGAAATATAATTAATAAACCCCACCCCACCCGCCTTTTGTGCTTCCATGAATTCTGTATTGACATCTGCATCTATCTCATCCCACAGATGAACCATCCCTTTCAGCTGGCCTGGATATCCTAAAATGAATAGTGCCGAAAATCACTCCCGGGATCTGTAAACCCATCTTTCTAAGACGCAGTTTGTCTTCTGGCACAGCTTTCTCCATCGCAGGGGCTGAAGCAAGAGAGGGTTTCCCAGCAGCACAGCGTAGGTTCCATTCAAGGAAGAACAAAGCGTGCCATGGCAGAGGAATTCTGAGGGATGCCCAAGTTTCTTCCCACCTAGGATGTTTCTTCAGGGCTACCCCATAGGGCAGCCTTTCATGCACTAGTCTTTGGTAGATGTGGAGAGACCATTTTCAGGCAACAGCCTTGGAATCTCACCTGCCTCACCTCTGGCCTTGACATGCCTTTGATGGAACGAGGGTTAAAGGTCACTCTGGGAATCTCTGGGAGGCCAGGGGATTTGGGGGCCCACTTGCTCACCAGTTTGACTTCTGCCCTGTGTACTGTCACTGTCACCCCCACCCCACTGTGGCATCTATAGAAATGAAACCTTTGCATGAAAGGAAGCAGGGGAAGTCCCTGAAGTGTGATTGCAAACCTGAAAACACAAAACTAGTCTTGTGTCACCATCTGGAAGACAAGAGGTTGAGGAGAAACAGAAAGCAACTTTTAACCCCTGAGAGGCTGGACTTACTCACTGGGAGGACATTCTGTTGCCTCTTTGCCCCTGAACAGGACTGCTGGATGGAGGCTTGCTTTCTCCCCCAGGCCTAGGAGACAGAGGCCCAGAGTAGGTAAGCAACAAGCTGAATG
The DNA here is from genome assembly GCA_020662805.1 of Glaucomys volans. Lineage (NCBI taxonomy): Eukaryota > Metazoa > Chordata > Mammalia > Rodentia > Sciuridae > Glaucomys > Glaucomys volans. Next base: position 326,848 of record JAJEJO010000908.1, read on the forward strand.
ATGTTAGAGCCAAGACGCTTCAGTAAATATAGGAATCATGAGCTCAGATGTCTTTGGAAACCAGGCAGGTGAAAGAACATGTTTCTGGACACTGAGACATTTTGTACTGAAAGTTAACCATGGCCAGATAGTCTTCTCTTCCAGGGAGAAACATGCTTTTTGTTTGCTATTTGTCTTGAAATGCTCTACTTTCCTGATCTATACTGTTTTCTCCCTTTTAATGGTCACAGATACAAGAAATTTTTGTCTATTCCAATAAGATGGGCAGTGTGTATGTGAAGATAAAGAGCAATGGAGTCAAAGACTTTAGTGTGGGGTGCTGTAGGGAGTGGTGGGGATTTGGGCACATTGTAGACAGACTTTACTCTGTCTATAGGGCAGCCCAGAGCTGGAGAGCCCTATCTGAATGGGAACACTCCCAAGTGTTAAATGTTTAAAGGTGATTTAAAACCCTTTGACAGTCCAAACCCAACAAAAGCTCATGGTTGCACCTGACTGCTGGCCCTCATGAGAAGCCTTTGCGTTAACCTGGATGGTCCCACAGTCTGGGACAGGAATAGAGGATCCAGAACTTCAGAGGAGCGCTTTAGACCAAGTCACCATCTTTGTAGAGATTGAATACTCATTTCTTGTCTATAACAAGAGAACCACTAGTTAGGGGCTTAGTGAGAGGGATGCAGAGAAGGTTCTGAATGACTCAAGTTGTGACTGCTAGAATAGATTAACTTTGGACTTTGTTTCTTTTAAAAGGATGGTACCACTAGAGGGGTTCATCACAATTCTTCCCCAAATGGAGTGTTCCTGTATGTCATCTCGTTCTTGCAGCCTTCCAGGACTGGGGCAAGGACTTGACTCATTCCTGTAAATGTCTTGCTTTTCAATCTTAATGTTGGTCCTTTGGAAGTAGAGGATAGTCTATATTCTTCCAGTCATGAAAAAGTAAGAAGTATAACAAAAGTGGTGATCTATGTAAGAATCCATTCATCTCTCCATTCATTCCTGGAGCAGATATTTAATGAGCACCTATTTTGTGCCAGTCCCCATGTGAGGCAATGAAATCAATTGGTAGGCAATCACTGAAAAATAAAAACAAAAGGTAGTGACTTTGCATGTACATTTTATTTTACTTATTTTTTTATTCAAATGGGATCTCTATTGCCCAGGGTGTCCTTGAATATCTGGACTCAGACAATCCTCCTGCCTCAGCCTTCCAAGTAGCTGAGGCTACAGATCTCCTGCACCATACCCTAACCTGAATCCTAAATACTTAGAAATGATACAATGAAAAGAAACAGTTCTGTTGGGGAAAAAAGCAAATAGTTTCATTTACCATTTAATATTTACATCTAAGTGTAAAAAAATTCTGGAGCAAGGTACATGTTTTAATACCAATATTGTTAAAAATAGCATCTCTGGGAGATTTTTGCTTACTATGTTGTACGAGTTTGTAGTATTCTAACTTATTATAACTAACAAGCTTTACTTTCACAACCAGAGTAAAGCCACTAACGTTAAATAACAGCAATTTTAATGGGAAGAAAAGTCAGCAACACTGAGTGCTGAACAGATGTGAGGAGGTGGGAACTCTCGCCCTCCCTGGCTGGGAGTGTAAATTGGTGCAATTTGGGAGAGATGATTACCTTTGGAAAGATGCAAAGGCACATGCCCTTTGACATGGCAATTCCATGTCTGGCAATGTGCCCTGGAGGAATTCACATGGGTGGTACACATGTGCACAAGATGTCAATGGTAGCACCATTTGTGATGGTGAAAAAAAATTGGAAATCTATTTGTAGACCAGGATGGGAGGGACTATAAATATCTACCACAGTGACTCTACTGGTATTGACATGGACAAACTTAAAAGTAATGTGGAAAGAAAATAGCAAGTGACATGGATGAAAGGTTTGGTTTCATTGATGTAATTTTTTAAAATTACCAGAGTGGTGTTTGCTATACTTACTGCTAGTGAAACCACATGTAAATGATAAAAGTCTGAAAGAGAAGGAGCAGCTAATATGGGAAATCTGGGTGATGGGCCCACAAGATATCATTGGTATTATTCTCTGCACTTTAAAATCTTTGCAGAATCTGGTGGTGTAAACTGATCTCCTTGTTTTATTTTGCATTTCTCTGATGACTTGTGCTTTGAGTAGTTTTCTTGGGCTTATTGTGTATTACCATTTCCCGTTTTTCACAATAATATTCACAGTGAATGGTGAAGTGAGTGAGAGGGAAGGTGGAAGTACCTTTTGGATAGATGCTCATTCAGGTTTAAGTCAGATGGAGCCTGACTGGGGTAGAGATGCAATGAGGAGGTGTCAAAGGTTTTGGAGTGGTGAACTTGCCCAGGGACAGAATGTCAAGGAGCAATGGTGACCCAGAAGGGCCCTATGACTCCTTCAATTTTTTTGGAACAGAGAGAGGGACCTGGGAGGAATGGTACCAGACATGTGGTTGGGAGATAAGCAGCCCAGAAGCTGAAGGAAGATGGAGAGTTTCTGGGGGAAGGTGGAGTCAGCAAAGCTAAGTGTGGCAGAGATGAGACTGAAGAGCACTGTGAGATTTGTCACGTGGAGATTGTGTTAGCTTTCTGTCACTATAACAAATACTGGAAATAATCAATAGGAAAAGTTAATCAAGAGGAAAAGTTTGGTTTGATTCACAGTTTTGGAGTTTCCAGTCCATGCTTAGATGGGCACATTGCTTTTAGGTCTCTGGTGGAGTGCAGCACGTAATGGCGGCAGCGTGTGTGGAGCAGAGCTGCTACACTCACGGCTGTGTGGTAAAGGAGAGGAAGATGAAGAGATGGGGGTCCTACTGTCCCCTCACAGGCATGCCCCTAATGACTCCAAACCTCACACTGGGATCTGTCTTCCCAATAGTGTCAAGCTGAAGCCCAAACCTTTAACACATGAGCCTTTGGTGGACATTCCAGATCCAGACTATAGCAGGGGTCTTAGACGGCCTGCGTACATGCCCAGCTGGAGGGTGCTGCAGGAGTGATGGTGGGTATAGATAACACTTTCAAGGGGGCTGCTTAGGACGGGAGGAGGGAGGTAGGGACGATAATTGGGGAAGAGGAGGCAGGCTGGAGGGAAGAGACTAAGAGCTATGAGCACATCAGAGCAAACTGCCAGGTATTCCTGGGGTCCCCTCTATTCTCAGGGGTGCTGTGTGGGGCACATAGGGAATCCAACCAGTCCCACCCTCAGTGCTGTCTCCCAGGGATACAGGGTGAAGACATGTCCTCAGTTCTAAAGCATTCAGAGGAGTTTATTATGAATCAGAGATCATATAACACCCCACATCCAGTGGTGGCAGAATCAGGGATGGTGACCACCATTTATTGTTTCTTTTTAATGTGCCAGGCACTGGGATAAACATTTCCTATTCTTTCTCTCCTTTCATTTCTCCTCAGTTCTATGGGATAAAAACCATAGTTGTCATCCTTAATCCTTATTTCATAACTGAGGGACACTGAGCTTGGAGAGGTTAAGCACAGATCACCCTAGGAAGTGGCAGACCTGAGTCCCAGTTTGAGGTGACTGCCTCCAGAGTCCAATAAAGAAATGACACCAGTGGGGGCCAAAGACAGGGCCAGACTCACTGAGGAAGTGAAGTTCAAGCTGGCCTTGGGCAGGTTGGCAGGCAGATGCCTGCACAGAGGTGCAGGGGCAGACACGGCTGTGGCCTGAAGGGAGTTGGGGGCAGTCATTCAGGCAGAGTCAGTTAGAAATTAGTGTTGGGGATGGGGTGCAGCTGATTTTTACAGACGATCCCATTGCCTTCCTACTTGCAGCACAGTCACTTTCTTATGGCGCAGAGAGGCGTAACTCTGGGTTGTTTCCTCAACCTCTGCCTCCAGACTGGCTCTGAACATGTCACTGTCGTCCCTTTCCTCCTTATCAAACCCAACTTCCTGCTGCTGGGGAGACTACACCCATCTTCTATTTGATGTGCAGAAGTTCCTTGTGACGTGGTTTCTGTTACCTCTTCTGCCTCATTTTCTCTTTCCTCCTGATACACCTCTATCCTTTAATTCTCATTTGTGCCCACTTGTGAGTGCTTTTTACATACTGCTGGGAGTGTTTAACATCTGCACCTCTGAAGCAGAGCAGAAGTGCAGTTCCTGCCTTCCACTGTAAGAGGCCATCTGCTCAAACCAGGACCCTTATAAGATTGTTTACATGTCTCACCTACAGGCTCACCTGAGTCCCTTGACCATGCTGTCCATATTTTTGTCTCCCATATTGGTAGTGCTCAGCACACAGTAGGGGATCAATAGGAGGGCATCTCACACATCAAGCTGGGAAAAGTCAGCATTAGACTTGACTTTCCAGTGAAGACGCTACAGTTTTTGGAAATGGCTTTGATCAAGACAATGATTTAACGCAGGGGGGATGGGGTGGGAGAGTGTTGTTTATTTAATAAAAGAATAGCATTACACTCCCATTTGAGGCTCCTGGGAAATAGTACCTGGTAAGCCAGTGAAACTGAGCACATTAAAGTCTTCTGGAGTTAAATTTGGAATTAGGACGAGGTAGGAAAAATCTATGCTCATTGAATACAAAATGCAATTGTCTGTCAGTGCAGGAACTGAAGTATCTGCAGCAAATTATATTTAAGACTCTATTGTCAAAGGCAGATTAGCTAATGCTTGATTTTAAGTATAGGCTTCTAATGCTATTACTCCTGGTTAACTCTGCCTGGCAGGTAACCTTGTGGAACAAATGACTGCATTGCTTGAATAACATATTTGATCAAATAGGACAATTCTTTCAAAAATTGAGTTCTCTGTGGCAATTTGAGACCTGTAATCAGCAAATTAGATGATTACAGCAGGGATAAAAATAGTCTTCTAACAATGTCCAAGGTATAAATGTGATTTGAATTTCAAAATGTTGAACATGTGGTAGGAAAATGCACGGTTGGGTAAATATGACTAGACATTATCAGATTTGATTTCTCTTTCCATCCCTGCTCTGAGCTAGAGCCTAATTTTGCCGGAATAAACTCCAATCTCGTTTGTGTTGGAGTTAGAGGATAGAGGTATATCAGGCAGTAGGCTCCAAATCTTCAAGGGCTTCCCAACTTTCCCTATCTGCCACAGGTATTTGCCATCCATGTGAATATTAGCATCATTTATTTACCCTCTTGGGATGGAATGACCTTGATGAAATAATAAGCTATCCAAGTTCCACGAAGGGAAGATGGCACTGGAAAACACTCAAACCCCACTGCCAACACACAAGGACCAGTGTTTTTTTCCTTGGGCACAGTGGGCAGAGAGATGATAGCAACTCTGGTGAGGTCTAGCAAGTGAGCAGGGGAGAAATATGAGGGCGTGGTATTTTCTGCCATAATCCAGTCTTCAAGGTTGGTTAATAGGTTAGTTTCTCTAACACAGAAGTATGTGTTAGCTTTCTGTCACTGTGACAAAATATCTGAGATAATCAACTTATAAGGAGGAAAGTTTTATTTTGGCTCCCAGTTTCAGAGGTTCCAATCCACAGTTGCTTGGCCCCATTGCTGTGGTCCTGTGGTGAGGCAGAAAATGAGTGGGAAGCACTTGGTGGAGCAGAAGTGCTCACCTCATGGCAACTGGGAAGCAGAGAGAGCTTGCTTTTATAACAGAGCCTCTCCCTCAATACCCTTTAAAGCATGAATCCATAAATGGACTAACCCATTCATGTGGTCAGTTCTCATGATCCCATTACCTCCCCAAGGGTCCATCTCTGAACACTATTGCCTTGGGAACCAAGCCTTTGACCCGAGCTTCCAAGGGACATTTAAGACCCAAACTACAAAAAGTCAGACCAAGGGCCCTGTATCATCTCTTCTTTGGTCCTTCCTGTGCCCTATCTTGGCCTCAGCATCTGCTTCCTTGGGTTGGCCTGCCATCTCACCTCAGCTGGTTTTAGCCGAATAGCAGAACAGAACTGACCTGGCAAACAAGTATATAGAGCCAACCAGCAAAAGTTCAAAGGTAGCCGCCAACTGATTACCAGCAAATGGAAGCTCCTCTCAGAGGGAAGACTTGATTTCTTACTTACTGGTGGCTCTTTGGGTTTCTGACAGAACTGCAGTATTTGATCACTATGTATTTTATTTACCCATCTGGGACTTACCCTTTGTGTATTAAAATTTACCTCAGGTGTGTTTTCAGACCCATGTTATCTCACATTTGTCAACCTCTCAAATTTATAATAAAACTTTGCAAATAGAAATGTTTCAGTGTCAGTTTTACACAGAAAACGCCAAATTAAGTAACCACTTTTAGGATTTTGCCAACCAGTCACTTACAAGTGATCACCATTCAAAGCCCACTTCTTTTAAGACAAAAGCACCTGTCTTTTGTCTTAGGATGAAGAAATAACTAGCAAGGGGTGGTACTGTTTGACTAGATACCATTACATATAGATTTCTAATGCACTTATTAGGAAAACTATTAAAACTTGCCAGAACCACATCAATGTCAAAAAGTAGGGTCTCTTCCAACTTGGAATAAATCAGTAGAGTTAAAATGGCCATTTTTCTTTCTACTTTAGGTTTTTCAAAATAAGATAAAACAAGTTGAAAGGAAGTAGTATTTATTTGCTCATTCACCTTTCCTTATGTGCACGCCTCTCCCCCCAACATAAGCATGGTTAGAAAGTGAAACAAGACTGAGAATATTCAACAAGTGACACAGCGGCACACATTAGGCCTTCAGGTGGACAGTGACCATCAGCAAGGCACTTGGTGAGTCTGTCAGTCAGGCAGCAATTTTATGCTAACGTCTTGGCATTGAGCCACATATTATTATACTTTGCATTTTCTTCTTAGAAGCAGTTTCAGGCTATTGTTAAGTTCTCCAAATAAAACTCATCTATTCTTCAGGTTAAGATCTGGATAAGGGTATAGTATTACAGATTTCTTTAAAATCTTTAAACAGTCCCAGGAAGGAACTTATACTTATGAATTCTTGTAGATGTGGAAATGACTTTACCACCATTGCCACTTATGGTTAATGAACCTGACAGGGAGTGGCCACCTTTGCAATAAACTGCAGAAGTGCCAAATTGAAGTCTCACTCCCAGCTGCAGGGACCTTAGGAGGCAGACAAGGCTATGCTTGAAGCTTACTCCCTATTTGAAATGTTTTCTCTAGAAAGACTCAAGCTTCAAGAAGCATTAGGTCAAAAAAGAGAACCTGACATAGCCACAGAGTTGGCTTCTAACTTAAATTACCAGACACTGCTCATAAGACCAGCTGTCTCAATGACAGTATTATCTTTATTAAAAACGGATAGACATAGCAGCACTTACAAAACAAGAGTTCATAAGAGGCATGGTACACTGTCAACTGATAGTGTGTAAAGGGCAGGCCCCCAGCCCTGCTGGTTGTAGGCTGTGCATCACAATGCTTGCTCAACCACCTGTTCCACTGAACATGAGGCAACCCAGAACACCTGAGGGGAGACCAACAGCAACAGCGGCACTCCTCAACTTCAAGCCTTTGTTATTTGTGTGAACAGTCAATCAAGTCAAGTATCACCCTCCTTAGCAGCATCTGGAGCACTCATTGGTGTTCTGGAGGTGGCTGGTGTACTTGACCCACTTATTTAAAAAAATCTAGGTATTCAATAAAAAACACTTCTCCCTGTCCAATGCCATCCACAGAAATACTTCTGTTGCAGAAGAGAGACACTCTTCACTTAAATATCTGTAAAAGCTAACACACGCCTCCACTGCAGTAGACAGGAGAGAACTATGAGCAGGCACTTCCGCACAACTGTCTTTGGTGGAGAATGCTGGTGTGGTCACACTGTTTCCTGCTCACTGCTCTGCTTCTTACTGCTCTGTGGTGGGGTAAGGACCCCTGAAGGGGGAGGAGAAATCCTGTTTTGTTCGGACAATATGGCTTTCTTTGCTTGGGCTTTGTCCTGTTAAGAAGAAAGGGAGAACTTTTAAAGGTGGAAGAACATATCCTTTGTTTCACTTACTGTATGTTATTGGTATGGAGGTGAGTGAAGCGGAAAAACAGCAAAAACCACCTAAAAGTTTATGGTCTACATGACACTGACATAGAGCATCTAATAACCAGATATTTTCTTCAAGGAATAAAGAGAATTGGAAATTTTTCTAGGATGTCTGAAGGCTGCATGAAGAGAAGTGGATAGTTATCCAGGCAGTTTTAAAGTTCTCTCTGGTCAAGAAGGATTGAAGCAAGAACAGTACTGACCAGCAAATCCAAGCTGTTGATGTGTGTCTGTATGTTATGGGCGTCTTCAGTAGGAACCCCCCTGAAGTGCTTTAGTTTGGAACTTCCTGTCTCTCTTATAATCATGGCAAATGGAACCATCCACTTGACACACTTCTCTATATCACACCACTGGTACCCTGTGATGAAAAGAAACCATAGGGTCAACCAGAGGTTGACAATTGGTGTCTAAGTTTAATACACTTTGCAAATTTACTAGAGAACCAACATACCTGAAACCTTTTGCATCAATTCAGATGAAGAGAAATGATACAAGGCAGAAGCAGCAAGTACACCGTAGGGAAATTCTAAGCAGCCAACATCTAGGACACAGAGATCTAAAAGCTATGGAGAAGAAAGGAATACTCAAACAGATGGTCACACACATCACTTCTAAAGTTCCTCACTCTAGCTGTGGGATCAGGAGCCCCCAGAGGCAATGGAGCTGCTTACTTACCTCTGCAATCTGTATAAAGATTTGCTGGGGATACTGCGGCAGCAGCACTTCATATACGTCATTTAGGTAAGCAACCTGCATGTATACATTCAGCCAGGACACAATGGTCAGGGGACTTAAACGCCACTTAAGGGCCTACGGAAAACAAGAAAGAAACCAATAATTGTGAAAAGAAGTTCAAGATGTAGCCATATGGGATGGGGTTGTAGCTCAGTGGTGGAGCACTTGATTAGCTTGTGAGGCACTGGGTTCAACCCTCAGCACCATAAAAAAAAAAAATAAATAAATAAATAAGTAAAATACAGGTATTGTGTCCATCTAAAAACAAATTAAGATATTAAAAAAAAAAAAAAAGAAAAAAAAGATGTAGCCATGTCCCACATCACAATGCCACATCACAATGTTGGCCCAGCGAAAGACCTACCAGATGCGCTCACACTTCATGTGAGAAATACTTATGTGTGTGTTTTAAAAATGACTGGATATTAACTTTAACTTGTTACCTACCTTCATAATCACTAATTCCATAGTAAGAATTTCATCTCCCGAACAAGCACCATCTGTAACATAAGCAAACTGGTGCAACTTTGGAGGATAGATTTCCTAAAAGTAAATAAAAGATACCATGAGCAACCAGACAATCTCATAATAGTTTTAACTTATAATGTGCATCTGAAATTATGTTTTAGTACCTGGCATGAAGAAATTATACATTGATGTGATTAGTACAGGAGCTACTTTAACAGTTCAACATGTGTTAGTTGTAAAAGGAAATAAATGAATGAATACATATATTGATAAACAGAACTTTACTCATTATATTTTTAAAATTTTCACCTTCTCAATATCTTTAACATGTTTGGAAGTTGGGCCCAAATACTCTTCTACTATCACACCAAAATTTAATCTTCTTAGTTCAAGGTTCAATTTTTTGCTTAAAGTGACTATATTATCCTAAATACTTTATACATTATACATTTATTCCTCTCCTCTCTTCATTAGTCCTTAGCCTTTTCTACATATGTCTTAACTTTAAAGACTTCAAATTAGAAAAATTAAGGATATGTATTATAGACAAATAGCTGACCTCTTCCCCTAATCTTAGTGGAACTCAAGAAACGACACATATATAACAAATATTTGAAATTATTTACCTCAAGTTTGGCAGCAATAAATAAAGATGAAATCCCAATAAGTTGTAAAAGTGTTTTTACAATATTTTCTTGTGTTGCCATATACCGATCAAAGAAATCTTGTGCCAAGTAAAATGTCTCCCTGTGAAGTTTATAGACTTCACACACCTGAAAAAATATTTAGTAAATTTTATAACAGTTACTCAAGGGGGAAAAAAAAATCTTGTCTTGAGTTTTGGTGAAATACAACATAATCAAATCAAGAGAGATAAGAATTAACTTTGCTGTTGTGAAAGGATGATTACCCTGTTTGTCCCTAAGCACATGTATAAAGACAAACTTGGACTCAGATATAAGGATTAAGTTTCTGTGATTTATGTAATAGTAAAAGCAAGAGTTTGTATTCCAGAGAAGGAAGATAGGTTCAAAGCCTGGTGAGAGCAGCATTTTTTTTCTTTCTTCTTTTTGCAGTACTAGGGATTGAACCCAAGGGTGCTCTACCACTAAGCAACATCCCCACCCCTTTTTTGAGACAGGGTCTCACTAAGTTGCCCAGGCTGGCCTCGAACTTGCAATCCTCCTGTCTCAGCCTCCTGAGTCACTGGGATTATAGGTGTGTATCACCATACCTGGTTGAAAACAGAATTCTCATGAAATAAGACAAAAAAATCAAATCTGAACTTCCTCAACAATGCTGCCCCCTTTTATAAGTTTCATGATAAGTCAATATAAGGAAAGAATTGATGTAATTCTTTATAACAGAATGATACCAATAAAAGTTTAAAAGCCAGAACTCCAATTTATTTAAAGGCTACAACATGCCCAAAACACTATAAATCATAAGAGGCAAAACTTTGTTAAAAAGCATTAAAAAGATTCAGAGACCTAGGTTGTAGTTTAGGCTCTACCTTAGACAAACACATTTATTTCACTATAAAATTAGGAAAATACTGTCCTGCCTTACCTCTCAGAATTACTAGAGGATCTGGTGAAACAGTATACAAGATGTGGTTGAAAGGGGACCAAGAAAATATTATTCCTCAACTCATTACCCACACCAAATGCAGTTATGCACATAAAACTCCAACACCACCACTACCACTCACCAACAGGCTATCTCCTGTAAGTGCAACTCTTGGGGTTAACATGTAGAAAGATGACAGAGAAAAACACACAAAATTCTGCTAGAAAATTCCATCTATCACCATAGATGATTCCTAAAGTCCAGATTAAGCCATATTTAGCTATTTATAAAAATATTCCTTCAAAACATAATGGCATTAATTACATTAAAAAAAGAGAACCTCTCAAATTATTTGTTGTGGTGATGGGGACTAAACTCAGGGCTTCACACATGCCAGGCAAGTACTCTACCACTGAGCTACTTCTCCAGTCCTCAATTTCAATGCTTTTATAATGAATTATAGCCTAAAGGATTAAGACTTATTATATCCAACACTTTCAGAAATTATCAAATGTTACATAAAGGGCACAGGAGGGCTTTGTGATAAGGGCTAAGTGACATGGTAAGTCCATGGTGGGCAAATGCAAGACCTATACTTTAAAAAAGTAGGCCTTCTAAGGAATCTAGTACAAAGAAATATTGACATTTTCAGGGGCCAATGAAGAAACAAAAATTAAGAATGATAAAAAAACCTTTATATTCACAGTGCATACCAGTAAGAGGTGCACTGCCAATAAAATTTCACTTTTTATATCATACAATTATCTTGATTTGTAATACTTGTTCTTTTGACCAGTTGTTGCAGAAGTATGACAGTGTGATCAATGAGATTAGAACAGTATGTCTGTTAGGAAACTGTTCTAAAGGGAAAGAAAAATGGACTCCAGCAATTTAAAAGGGAACAATGTGAGATTTGACTATTAAAGATAAGCTTGTTCATATATTTTTACAAGTTATGATAGTGGCTATCAAATAGCTGATACCTGCATTCCAGTGGATACATTTAAAAGAAATTCAATGAACAAAGCTGAAATATCAATATTTACAATTTATTGGAAAATATAATCTTTGCAACTATTTAACTTTGATGGAAAAAATTAGATGCCAACTTTAAAATACCTAATGGGTAAAGAGATCTTAAAAATTCTTTTGAATGGAAAGCTGGGTATGGTGGTGCATACCTGTAATCCCAGCAACTCAGGAGGCTGAGGCAGGAAGATCACAAGTTCAAAGCCAGCCTCAGCAACTTAGCGAGGCCCTAAGCAACTCAGCAAGACCCTGTCTCTAATAAAATACAAAAAATGGCTGGGGATGTGGCTTGGTGGTTAAGCGCTCCTGGGTTCAATCCCTGGTACCAAAAGAAAAAAAAAAAAAAAAAAAGCAAGTAAAAAATTCAGACTCCTATAGTAAATACACCAGGAAGCTTCTGAGATACACAATATGTAAATGGAATCAAGCACGCACAGCTTAACAACACAGAAGGATCTAGAAATGGTCAATAAGTCCAGTGAATGGGAAAACATGAGCTCACCTCCATTAACCAATCCAGAAGAATTGCTCGCATTTTAGGCTGCAGAAGAGGGTGTCGCTGCAAAAAGTGCTTATCCCTTAAGTACATCTTCTCCTTGTTCAGCATGATTTTCCAAACCTCCTCTCTATTTGCCCAGCTACAGAAAAAAACAAAACAAAAACCCCACACAAGTGTCAGTATGCATCCACACTGAGGAGGACTAAGAAGTGGAGTAAGAGGTTAAGAGGTTGGAATTCACACAGCAAAGTCAGCCCTTACTTCAGTAGAGGCAGTGGTGAGGCTCTGGATGGTGTGGGTCTCTGAGGCCCAAATGTGGAATTTGGGTATACCAACTCATCCTCCTCTTTGTCAGGTGTGGGGATCAAGGAGCAGGGGTTTGCACATACTGTATTATTGTCCCAAGGCTGTAAATGGAAAACACATTTTAAAGTTTTTGATGTAAGCCAATTTTTTTACATTCATTGATTTGCAGATTAACCAGTACTTCACAAAATATCACTACACTGAAGAATAATATCTAGGACTAAATATTCTGATCTAAGTTAAGATGAAGATGGCATGGGTAAGTAAAAGAGGGTAATGACTCCCAGCTTTCATTTCATTTCTGTCACTAGACTAGAAGTCTATGCAGTGAATTCCTAAGAAAACTAAGAAATCAGTAGCATTTCATCCTCCACACTGTCATTCTTGGCTGAGGTGCTTGAGTAGCAAAATGGACATGGAAGAGGTAAGACACAGTGCAAACAGCCCTGGCATTACAAAAAGACCAGCCAAAGATATCAAACAAATCTTTTGTTTTCCCCAACTCAAAACAAAAAAACCAGTCACCTAGGTAAAACCAAATCAAGCAATGGTCACAGGTCACAATGGTCACTAAGAAGTCCATGGAGACAGAACCTAGACCTTTGAATCCTACCCCCAGATCCTTGCAGTCAGATTCAAATATCTGATGAATGAATTCTCATTAAGAACCAAAACAGGGGCTGGGGATATAGCTCAGCTGGTAGAGTGCTTGCCTCCTAAGCACCAAGGCCCTGGGTTCAATCCCCAGCACAGAGAGAGAGAGAGAGAGAGAGAGAGAGAGAGAGAGAGAGAACCAAAACAGCATGCTTTTATTTGAAAGATTTCAGAAATTTCAGTAGTTGGAAAGGACTAAGATCATTTTGTCATTTAGAATATTTTCTTTTTAAGTTACTATTTATCATCCTACTATAAAAATAAGTCTTTTAATTTTTAAAGTTATAAAATAGCAACTAAAGATATTAGGCAGGTAAGAATCCTGCTAGCATGGAAGTGCTATCTGAGACACTTGTCATTTTTTAAGGCAGAGACCATTATGCTGACTAGAGAACAAAACACACAACTGGGATGACTGTAAATGAACATGGAAACTCTGCTCTAAGTGCTCCCTTGAAGACTTAGTATACAGTGGCTGCCACATCAACACGCTACCTTCACAGCGAACCCAAATGCTTTGTCTAGTAAGAAGGGCAAAGCTGGATAAAGCTCTTCTCCACTCAATGTAGAAAGAATTGGGCATGCAAATTATCCATGACAGCTCCTGCCAACAGCTGCGAAAGAAAGGCAACTTCCTTTCAGTTCTAGTATCATATGTTGGTAGCATTTCCTTGAATCAAGGTTCACATTACAACTGCTCAAGAAAAATGAATTCTAGTTTTGAAGGCACAAGCTGGGTGTCACCCTCCTAGGCCAGATGGCTGGCACATCTGAGTGCAGGCCTATGCAGATAAAACTAACTGGTAGCAGTTCCCAGCCTGCAGTTCATAAACAAATTAGGTGAACCACAAGCGGACAAATGGCTTCCAAAGTTGGCCTTTTTAGGAGTCAGTGGATGAGTCAGAATAATTAAGTCAATGTCCTTCACCTTGAGTGTATACCAAGTTTCAAAGGAAGAAAGATTAGTCTATTTTTTTTTTTTTTTGGAACCAGGGATTGAACTCAGGGACACTCAGCCACTGAGCCACATCCCCAGCCATATTTTGTATTTTATTTAGAGACAGGGTCTCACTGAGTTGCTTAGGTCCTCGCTAAGTTGCTGAGGCTGGCTTTGAACTTGCGATCCTCCTGACTCAGCCTCCCAAGTCGCTTGGATTATAGGCGTGTGCCACCACGCCCGGCTTTAGTCTGACTTTAGTTAGGAAAGAATGGGGCAACAACAAGAGACCAACTCTGACTATTGATAACTAACTGACTCCTTAGGCCACTTTTTTTATTTCTGCAAAATAACTGATAGTCCAGGATTCCGTTTCAAATAAAAAAGTTGCATCTTATGAAAATTAAACAAAATGGATATGTGAAATAGATTTTAGGTAAAAGAGCACTCTATTTATTAAGAATGGCCTAAGGTAAAAATCACCAAAAATTCCATGTGGTCTTAAGGAGGTAGTTACATTGAATTTGGCACAATGGCTCCCACTAGGTCAAATCTGTATAGTAGGCTGAACTGCCAAGAAAAATTCTGTTAGTTAATAGGCAAAAAAGCTATTGAATTCCCAGATTCTAGCTTCATGAATCTTTACAGAGAAAGAACAAAAACTGCTCCATAAATAGGTGGATAACTTTTAAGATACCACCTATTCTATAAAATGTGCAGAAACCTGTTGATATTAATGAAAATGTCTCCCTAGGAGAAATGACATGGCTGTTCATGCATCACAGTTATCACCTCTAAGTCATCCAGATACTGAGGCACTTAAGCAATGTTCAAGTTATTGTTGAGAAGAGAAAAGCCAATGAGAACAGAAACTCCAAGCCAATATATGGATGGCTTTGCTTCATCTTGGAAGTTTCTATTCAAAACACAGCTGGGAAAAAGAAACAATCTTGAATTTCACAAAGCAGGGATTCATCTTATAATACTCACAAAAATCAACCTGCTTGATTTGAAGGCTCTTTTATTTTAAGGGGAGAAAAAGAAATGACTTTGGATGACTGTCTTTATTTTCTTTCCTGCAGAGAAGTATTTCTTCTAACAAAGGAAATCAACTCCTTGTTCAATATTCAGTGGTCTTTCCCAGAGATGCTTATGACTAGGGTATTATATGTAGGAACAACTGCTATTACAAACAACACGGCCCATCATGTTGAAACACTTCACTCTTTCAGATCAGCTATCGTGGCTGTTGCTCACTGCTTTACAAAGTGATGTGTGTCCACTGCAAACCTTATTGGGACTACTGCCACACTCAGGTCAAGTACTGTTCCTGCTCAGCTTTTATCTGTGATAGAGGCAGAAGGCTTGACTAGCTAGTTTGGAGATAGGCTGCTTCCCCCATTGGAGTCCTAACTGCAGACTCCAGCCATTTCTGGAGGTAAAGAGATAATACAAGCTCTTTCTGCAAGGAACTTATGATGTTTATAATGATATCACACTGTATGCAGGAAATTTGGCAGTAACTCCATAAGGAGGGGCAAGAGAAATGGAGTAGTCAATAAAAAATGTGTTGACACACAGACCATTACACAGAATGTTCCACTAATACTCTTGCTGAGGCCAGGTTAAGCCCAGATAGAAGTGATCCATGTGGGGGACTGCTGAATGGGCTGGGGGAACTTTCAGGGCCACAAAGCGGGTGAAACTTTTAAACATGACCTAAAGGAGATGGGAAGTTCTTAAGCACCATAACAATCAAAAAAATAAAAAACCCATAGGTGTGGATGGGGAAGAAGTGGACAACACACAGAAGCCCTATCCCACCCAGTCCACTAGCCATTAAAGACCAGGGTGTAGGCCCAACTTCGCTTCTCGCTTGCTTATAGACTCTGGGTTGCTTTCTTCCTCTAACTGAATCCAAGTTTCCTCATGGGCAAAAGGAATTATATGATGTGCACTCTGGTTCTTCTAGGTGTTAGCACATATATATATCTGCAACCTCAGAGGGTAGCCATCAGGAACACAAGCCCTTCCTGGAATCTCAAGGCTAGCAAAGGCAAGTGTGCACTGACAGTCACAGGACTCAGCCGTGTGGCTCTAGCTAGAGAAACCAACTCTAAACCAGTGTCTTCAACAGAAGGCAAGAAAGTATAAAACCCAGCTGGACCCAGGAGAGCTGGAGGCTCTCCGTGAGGCCTAATGGGAGGCCACCTACCTGACTGCCACACGGGTCTCTCACAGTCTTGTCAATTTTGGCAATTTCTTCATCTGGATCCTGCAAAAACTAATAAAACAACCCCAACCCCCAAAGAAACACCAAACAACCCAAAGACAAAAAAGAGAGAAGGGAGAGGAGGATTAGATTATGAGTACCATTTCTGCCAGTGACCCTCCCCCACTAAATCCCATAAATAGATACGTGCGCAGACCCAAGTCTGGTACCCAGGTAAGATGAGGCGGGGTGTGGGGGGTCCTCTCCAATCTGTCCCCTTTGTACTCACAACGGCTACATTTGCCTTCCTTTTCCTGGAGCGAACAGAGAAGTCAGTGCCACCTTCTTCTTTCATGGTGCCCCGTTCCTTCCCATCTCTGCAAAGCCATGATGGCACAGAAGTTGAGGTGAGTTCTCCCCAAATCTCAACCAGCCCCTCCCCCACGGCTGCACACCCTTCCCTTCCCCTCCCCGCAGCAGCCAGGCCACTCACCTCTCCTTCCTTTCCCTTGGCATGGCGCAGGGCTCCGGCTACGACCTCAGACCTGGGGGCCACGAAGCGGGCAGTGGGGTGAGGACCGCGGGCCGAGGGGCCAGGTCCCGCGGGCCTGCCCCGGGCACCCCTCCCCCCTCCCGCGCGGACGGCGGCGGGAGCCTCCCGGGCCGGTCGGGAAAATGGCCGATGGGCCCGGGGTGGCCTGTCACCCGCGGCACAGCCAGCAGTCCGAGATCCAGGGTCCGAACCTGGAGTGGAGGTTGGGGGTCCAGACGCCCCCGGAAACCTTTCAGTCCCATCGTCTCCCTTGGGGCCGGGGTGGCCTCAGTCTCTTCTTCAACACCTCTCCTACCCGTCTCTGAGCCACCCTACCGGGGCACCCCGCGCTGACGCCTCCGGGACCCGAAGACCCGGCGACCCGGCCTCGCCCCACCCCCACTCCCGGCCCGACCCGGCCCGACCCGGGTGCTCTGGGAGTCCTCGCCTGCGGCGCCTGTCCCAGCAGTCCGCAGCGGGGCCTTACCCGAAGCCGTCTCCGCGGTAGGCAGGCGCGCACGAGCCGAGGCAGGAGGCCGGAGGCGAGCGGGAAGCCGGGAGGCGGGAGGCGGCAGGCGGCGGCGGGCCGAGCGCGCGGCGGTGGCGGGATCCGCGCCTGCCCCCTACACCGCTTTGGCTGCCGAGCCGGCTGCTCCTGCGCCCGGCTTAGAGCGGGACATTTAAAAATCCCTGCGCGCGGAACCGGCCCCGGCCCGCCCTCGCGCCTCCCCGCCACCTCCGCTCCACCCCGCCCGGGCTCGGAGCCCCTCAGCGGCAGCCCTAGGGCCAGGACCCGCCCAGCCACCGCCCTCAGGACCGCCCCCGCCTCGGCGCAGGCCAGCAAGGCTCTCCAGGCTGCTGGGGGCGGGGCCAGCTCCGGGGCGGGGCCAGCTCCGGGGCGGAGTCTCTGGGGGCGGGGTCCCACGGCGGAACCCGCGCAGGGGCGGAGTTAAGTGACAGGGCCTGCGCGCCAGAGAGACAGGACGCGGGACGTTGTGGGCGGGACCACAGGGCTGTGGCGGGGCCTGAGCGGGGCGGGACGCGGGAGAGCGGGCAGGCGGGCGCGCGCGGTGGAGGGGCGGGGCCGTGCTGGGGCAAGACGCGGGAGAAGTCTGGCGGGAGTGCTGCGGAGGTTTGGGCCGAGGGGCCCAGGGGCTGAGCCCACCGGTGCTGGGGCGGCGAAGAGCTGCGTGGCCGGCGCGGGTGGAATGTAAACACCGCCCACTGCGAGGGTTCGGGGCCAGCTGGGTGGGCTGACCGGACCGATGCATGAGAGGGGCCCGGCGCGGAGAACCGGCCGTCCGTATGCCTCACGTGCGCACGCACTGCCCTCCTAGCACGTCCTCCCCGCCCCTAAGACGCAGAGTTCCGGGCCTAGGGTGCGGGGCGTGGATGTCCCCAAGGTCACAGTACGTGGTGCCTGAGCTTCAGGCCGCTGAGTTTGGGACCTCCTGTGAGCCAGGTGTTATTCCTGGCTGCGTGTCCTTTCATCTTATTAGTGCATTCGTTCATCGTTCAAACTGCTCATTTTCTTCCTTTACACGCGTCTTCTCTGAACCACTCCCTAAAGCATCAAAAGACCTTTCTGACACTGGGATCCCCGTGCAACCACCTCTAACTTAAAACCTTCCAGTTGTTTCTCATCAACCTTAAGATCAAATCCACATTCACCATCCTGGGCTACAAGGCTCTCAGACCTGATCTTGAACCCTGCCCCCACCTTTTGTTTTCTCACCTCTGGGCCTTAGAGCTTGTCAGTTCCTCTGACCCATTTGAGTTGCTCATTCTTCCTGTGAACTTCAAAGTCTTTGGTGACCACTTCATCTGAAACACGAGTCTCCCCAGGAGGTCCTTCCCAGGTCACTGCCCTATTGTGGTCTCTTCACAGCACTTGCCACCATGTTTCTCACTACTTTATTTCCTGTCTCTCTCCCTGCCAGTCTAGTTCACTGCTGTATTCCTCAGATCTTGGCATCATGTCAGGAGGGAGGGGAACACTTCAGTCATATTTGTTTTTTGTTTTGGTACCAGCAAGTAAACATAGAGGTGCATAACTACTGAGCCACATCCTCAGCCCTTTTTATTTTTTATTTTGAGACAGGATCTCTTTAAGTTGCTTAGGTCCTTGCTAAGTTGCTGAGTCTCGTAGAACTTGGGATCAACCTGCCTCAGCCTCCTGAGCCACTGGGATTACAGGAGCAGTCCACCACAACGGACTACAAAGGTATTTGTAAATGAGTGATTGAAAACACTGATCATGCTCATGGAACTTACAGGTCAGTGAGAAACAGGTATTGAACAATCATCATTTGCAAGTACCTTCTGTATTCAAATTCTAGAGAAAGTATGTAACAGGGCTTTGAAAACCTCCAAGGCCCCTCCTCATATAGTCTTGGTTCTGTCTCCTTCAATGAGTGTCTTATTCAATGATTAAGACATTGCCTGGGTCTTATTGAAGAGTAGCTTGTGTAGTCCCCAGAGGTTCTGAATAGCACATCATTTCAGTTGTAAGCACTCTGAGGCAAAGGCTGCAAAGATGACCTTCTTAAGACATCTTATCTAGGCGTGGAACCCAAGATCCTGAACCCCCAACTCTGTGCTCTTTGGTAGTAACAATAACCTGTATTGATAGCATTTCCAAAAAGGCAGCTTTGGATTAAGCCCTTCACAGTGTCATCTCAGTTAAACTTCATAATAATCATGTCAATACTATGATTACCCTATCGCACAGATGGCAGCAATCTACTTCCTAATCACTATGAAGATTAAGTGAGATAAAGACGATGAATTAGTACAGTGCCTGGCCCACAAGAAATGCTCAACAAAATGAGTTATTATAACAACGATAGAAAAGAGAGTTTTCATTAGTAACTGTAGCAATGTATACTCTCATCAGCAAAGAGTGAAAGTTCCAGATACCCTAGATCCTAGCTGACTTGTCTATCAATAATAAAACCGTTAAATAAAATTTTGTTGTATTCATTTAGAGGAATACTATACAACAATAAAAAGCACAAACCACTGAAACACAAATGAATCTCATGCATATAATGCTGAGCACAAGAAGCCAGGCACATGTATATGACATTTCCATTTTTTGAATTTTATGAAAAGGAAAATTGGGCTGGGGATATGTCTCAGTGGTAGACCATATGCTTAGCATGCACATGCCCTAGTTCAACCCCCATCACCATGGGAAAGAGAGAGGAAGAGAAACAACAAAAAAAGGAAAATTATGGGAGCTGGTCATTGGAAGAGTAGTTACTTCTGGAGCAAAGTGGTAATAATACCGACAGGAACAAGGGAAACTTCTGGCCATGAAACATGTTTTATGTTTTCATCTGAGTGGTGATTACTTCCTAGTCACTATGTGGATTAAGTGAGATAATGCAGATGAATTAGTATAGTGAAAAGTAAATGTATTAATACCCACAATGCACTTGCAACAGTATCTGGCACATACTTAAGTGCTCAATATGTGTTCATTGTTATTCATATAGGAAATTGGGGGCCTTCACTTAGCTTCATATGTGATCCAAGCCCTGACGGTGATGGAGGAATAAGGACGCAAGTAAGGGCTGAATATAAAGGTCATGGAGAAGTAAGACCGTGAGGATTTCATGGGGGAAGTTCTTCCCAGATAGGATTCCCTAATACAGGGCTTCAGGGACCGAGAAAACTGCCTGCAGACAGGGCAGTCCTATGTACCTGTATGCACTTTATGGGAGCAGGCAGGATTAACACGACCAGGTTGTCAAACAGAGCAGCTACAGCCCGGTGCTGGGGAACCTGAGTGTGGGAAAGCCCCAGAGGCTTGGCTCCTGTCCTCCCTCAGCCCAGGAAATCTGTCTGCACAAGTCTACCAGGCCAGCCAGAGTGAAGGGCCCAAATACATGCTCTCCAGGGCTTGGTTACTGCTCATATCGTGCTCACTGCTGTGTGTGGGCTCCGGGGCAGGGAGACTGCAGACCAATGTGTTTAGCTTAGGCCTAAATCCCTCTTATACTGGAGAGCAATCCCAGTCAACCTTTCTTTATTCTGAATGCTGTGATCAATAAAAAATGCTAGTAAAAATTAAAATTGGCCTCTAAATTTAGTATTTGATAGAACAGCAATGGCAGCTGACATTTATGAATTCTGTGCTAAACTCAGGGTTTCCTGGAACAGAGACTAATTTGAAGATGTTTCTAGGAGTAGGGTGTGTGACCAGGTCAGGGGTATTGATGGAGCCAGATCTGCAGCAACAAGCTGCTCCCTCAGTATGGGCAAATGCACAAGAGTGCTTTGTTTTTTGTTCGACCACCATATCCCCAGCTCTAATTTAAATCTCCTCATTTTGGGTTTCTGAAGACAGGCACAGCTGCAAAACAGAGGAGGGGCTTGGAGGGAGAAGGCTCTGGCATCTCCCTTCTGGTCAGGGATCAACATTTTTCTCTAAGCAACACCCTCTGCACTTTGATGGGAGAGAGGGACTTGGCCAATCAGAGCTCCACATTCCTGGCTATATGATTGGTTTAGGCACAGGCATATGGTCCAAGCCAGGCCAATGACAATCCTCAGGAGTTGCTAGGCTGACTGGAAGTGGGCCTGGAGCCATGAGGCCATCTTGCCACATAAGTTGACCTGCTTTAGAGGAAAGTTCTTCCTGGAGAGCAGAGCCAGAGGTGCTGGGAGGCAGGCTTCTGATCTGTTGAGGCCCTGTATCCAATCAGGCCTAAGACTGGATTACTAGGAACTTTCTGGATACTGGAACCAATGAATTATTTTCACGTATTGATTTATCCAGATGAGGTTGGGTTTCTCATAACTTGCAACCATGAATTCTGGATGTCGTGGTGAGTCAAAAGTTGAGAAACTGTCAAACTTTGCCTAGCCTGGGGCAGGCCCATTCATGCTCACCAGTGAGCCTCTTAGTGGCCCCCCCAGGCCCATATAGGCCCTTGGCTACAAGGTCTGTAAAGTCAACCATACATGGTTGTGGGGGTACCAGGCCTAAGTATGGGAATGACCATTAGGTTCCTTGTCTCAATGCCCCAGGAATCCTGACTTCCCTGGAAGCAGCCCTCAGTCACTCATGTATGTCAGTCACATAGGAATCCGCTTATGAATTGGCCTGGTAGCCTCAAGAGTGCCATGCGGCTGCCCAGGGTTAAGCACCAGTGGCCAGGGTGGACCTGCCTGGTCCTGCCCTATAGGGAATTTGAGGAATACCTCACATGAGTTGGGTGCAAATTGGGCACTAAATGAGCAGGATTTACCTAAAATACCACTGGGCACAAGTTGCAAATGGACACTGTCAGCCCTCAGAGAATTAGCAAAAATTTAAATTCCTGTGCACAGGAGGGTTTCTGGCTCATTGAACAGTGGCATAATTTGGCAAAGTAGAGCCCACATTTGTGCACAGTACCAGCAGGAGGCTGCCCTGTAGGTGAAGCAGCTTTACCCCTTGTCTGTGCTAGGTAACAACTTGGCCATTGTGGTAATGTGGCCACTGGGAATTCAGGGCTGACTCAGTGCCTGCAAAGTAGGGTCCTGGATGAGGGAGAGTCAGGATGAAAGAAATAAGAAGGAAAGAAGGAAGGTCTGAGGTATGAAGAGTGGTCAGATTGGAAGTACCCACGGTCTAGCAACCTGAGCATTCCCAGAGCCCAGCCCAGGTTCTGGAAAGCCAGATTTGCTAAGTAAATAAATGGATGGATGAATGGATAGGGGCAAAGGTGAGAACTACAGAAAACCTTTTCCAGGCGGTAGTGATAGGAAGCCAAGGAGTCTGGGTACATAGAGCTGAGCCTAGGGCACATTCTTTTGCTGGTGTGAGGGACACGAAAGAGATTCCACACTCAGGGCCAGGGCTTCTCTTCCTCCCACCAGCACCCTCCCTTCTCTTCTGCTCTGAGGGCCTCTCCACCTTTGACCTTTTACTACAAATTATATTTCCCATTTCTATCCATTTGTTTGAAAAGGAAAATCTCCTATCCCTTCCCTAAATGGAAAAACAGCATTAACTAGCCTCAAAGAGAAGGAAAGTATCAAGATGTTTATATCTAATGACAGAACAATGTGATATGGAGACTGCTGCCTGCCCCAGCCATGAGCCCAAGGCCTGATATCTTTCTGTTTAAAAAAGAACTTGACTGTATGATCCCACTTACACAAGGTACCTGAAGTAGTCAGAAAATTGAGATAGAAAATTGAGTGGAAGTTGCATGGATCAGGGGAGGGAAGAGTGGGGAATCACTATTTAATGACTACCAAGTTGCAGTTGTGCAAGATGAAAAGAGTTCTTTGGATGAATAGAGGTGGTGAACATCATGAACATCCTGAATGTACAACTTAAAGACAGTGAAGAGAGCCTGGCATGGTGGCACACACCTATAATTCTAGCTACTCAGGAGGCTGAGTCAGGAGAATCTTGAGTTCAAGGCCAATCTGGGCAACTTAGAGCGACCCTTAAAAATTTTAAAAAGGGCTAGGGATGTAACTCAGTGTATAATATTTGCCTAGCATATGCAAGGTCCTGGGTTAGACCCCTGGGCTAGTACCACAAAAAAACAAAACAAAACAAAACAATAGAATATCAAAAAACCCCAAATGCTGAAGATGGTAAATTTTATGTTCTGTATATTTTATGATGAAGTTTTTTTTTTTTTTTTTTGGTACTGGGGATTGAACCCACGGGTACTCCACCACTGAGCCACATCCCCAGCCCTATTTTGTATTTTATTTAGAGACAGGGTCTCGCTGAGTTGCTTAGGGCCTCGCTAAGTTGCGGAGGCTGGCTTTGAACTCTCGATCCTCCTGCTTCAGCCTCCCAAGTGCTGGGATTTCAGGCGTGCGCCATGGCGCCCGACTGAGTTTTTTTTTTTTTTTTTTTTTCTTTTAAAGAGAAGCAAACAAAGAGGGGTTAAAGGTTTCTTAGCTTCAAACTGAGGCTTTCTCCTTGATCAAGCTGAATGTTGGAGAATTGAAAAACATCGTAGCTATTCACTCCCAGTGTGATGTGATATTACCTAAAACGGAGGTATAAAAATGGGTTTGGTGTAAGGAAAAAGATCAGTAATCGGCAGCAATGTGGGAAGGCCAGAGGAGGGGTCACAGGTCTGAAAGGAGGACTTTTGGGGGGGAGTCCTACAGGAGGAGTCCATGGGTGGAAGGTACCCACCAACAAACCCCTATGCTGAAGAAAAGTGCCCTAGAACAAAGGGTCTCCTGTAACCTTGGGGAGTCACTTCACCTCTGGGCATCTATCTATCTCCTCTGGCCAGAAGGAGAACA
Organism: Glaucomys volans; assembly: GCA_020662805.1. NCBI lineage: Eukaryota > Metazoa > Chordata > Mammalia > Rodentia > Sciuridae > Glaucomys > Glaucomys volans. Next base: position 351,090 of record JAJEJO010000908.1, read on the forward strand.
AAGAAGCTTGGTGTGAGGCTGAAATGAGGTCCTCTGGGGAGTCTGGGAAGCACCACACCAGTGAGTTCAGTGCTCCTGGCCTGGGGTAGAGTGTGTCCCTGGCTCTCACAAGGGGTTCCTTCCTAAGTTTGCTCTCATCAGTTTTTGGTGGGGAAGATTAATGAGTTCAGTTCCTGTGTTTGGGGACAGTTGATCACATTTCCTGCCTTCATGATCTTTTTTTTCAGCGGCGGGGGTGGGCATTAGATGGCATTTATTTCTGCAAATGTCTTCACAACCTTCTTGATGCTGGATAATAGAGGGGAGCTGGTGACAGCGCCCACGCTCTGACTCGCACACTGTCCGGGTTCATTAAGCATGGTGAATTCTGTTTTAGGGTGAAAACTGGCAGGCCTGCTGCCCTCATGATGCTCACCAGGTGGAGGGGCAAAAGAGCCTACCTGTCAGGACAAAGCGGCAAGAGAAGTACAGAGGAGGGCACCTAACAGCAGGGCCCCTGATCCAGGGAGCAGAATGGGGCACAAAGTTGTCACTGAAATTGACTTCATCAAAATTGCTGCTCGTGAGTGTGTTTCCCCAAAATTTTTGTTTGAAAACTCCCAAGGTGATGGTATGAATAGGGGAGACCTTTGCCAGGTGACTAGTGCCCTTATGAAAGAGACCTGAGAGAGTTCCCTTGTCCCTTCCACCATGTGGGGTCACAGCGAAAAGATGGTCTATAAACCAGGAAGTGAGCCCTTACTAAGATGCTGGACCTTCCAGCACCAAGAACCTGGACGGTTCAACCTCAAAAACTATGAGAATTAAGTTTTCTGATGTTTACAAACCACTCAGTTTGTGGCATTTTGTGATAGTAGCCTGGACAGACTAAGACAGGCACCAATACCCTCCATCTTGCCAGCTTCAAAGCTTTTTCCAGGCTTGGACTTGGTGACCTACACCCTTTTCTTAAGAACACTGCTGCCCTTGACTCTAGCAACATGACACCCTCCTGGTTCATTCTCCCTGCCTGGTTGCTTCTACTCTGTGTCTTTGTTCCTCCTGTCCTATTTAAATGATGAAATTCCTCACTGTGAGCCTTCTCCATAAACTTCCTCCCTAGGAGCTCCTGCCATCCCCAGTCCACACCTCTGCCCTGCCTACAGGACGTCTCCACTTGTTTGCCTGACAAGCAATTGCAATATAAGATGCTCCAAGGTGAACTCTGGATTCCCCACCTGTTTCTCCCTTGCTTCAAAAAATGGAATCACCATTCATTCTCTCAGTTGCTCAAACCCCAAATCTGATATTTATCCATGATTTCCCCTTTCCTTGTCTTTTATATTACATATATGAGCAAGCCCCAGTGTTTTCCTTGGCCCCCAAATGTTTCCAATCTTCT